>OMNW01009425.1:0-18348 GCA_900303245.1 Selene dorsalis
GGGCAGCTGCAGGGAACATCGAAAGCTCCTGGGAGAGAGACATTGGCTAGAGATGTGGCAATGCTGATGATAGCATCAGAAAAAGAGGCATCTGCCCAAGCCTACACAGAAGTGGCTGGAGGCTTGACTATTTTACTTCTATCATGTCATAACATCATGTGGGAAATGCTGGAGTATTGAATTATTCAAAAAAGTAAACAAAAATGAAGCGGGAAAATACAGTTCAGTCGGATTTAGCAGCATAATTACATCCCAGATCATCAGTGATTAATCTGATGTAGTATTCAAATACCTGCGTTTATAGTGCTAGAAAATACCTTTCAGTAGTGAACCTGGTGGTGACTATAAAAATGGCAATGACTTTGAGCTATTACTCCCTAGTGTTACGAAGGGAACGAGTGAAGAGTTGACAAAGTTTTAACCTTGAATACCAGAAGATCTGACAATACGACGGAGCCTCTCTCAAGTAGGAACCCAATCTGTTCAAATTACATGGAGGAGAAAATGAACAAAACCGAAAATTAAGGTTCATATATGAAGTTCTCAGATCTCCGTTTCAGTGTCTGACAGCTCTTAAAGGTGGTTTTTGGTTTTAAGTTGGACTGTATGTGGCTTCATATTAAAATGTTTCAAAGAACCGTCTCTTTCCCTAATTTGACAAGTTCAACGCACCAATCAAGGCAAACAATTGAAGAACCGACACAGATGTATCTGGACATCCAAACCCAGGATTTAGTCTATTATCTTGGCAACTGAGAAGATTGAACCAGCTAAACCATGTCAGGGGATCTCAGATTTATTTCATCCATTTCTAGATATGCACAGAAATTAAATTACACATTGGGAGAAGATTAATTCAGTTTCAGGGGGAGGTTATGTTTTCAGCCTTTTCTTAAATCAACTTTTGTCTGTTGGAAATGTAAATAGAGTTTCGCTTAAATTGGACAGAACCCAGGTGTGGGTGCAGATATATCTCAACACCGCTTTATACGTTTTCCTCCCTCGTGTTTAGCTGTCAGCACCCATACTGTTGGTAGTCAGACTACCTTTGAAAAGTTCCTTATCTCCAGGACTAACAGTTGAGTGCATTAAGCACTGACAAGTGGGTATATACTCTCAGGCCAGCTGTGCTTGAATGCATCTTGCACCAACTATTATGGTAGGAAGCAGCTATCTGCATACAGGTTGAGGCTCTTTCAACAAAAACTGCAAAAAAAATTGATTTAACAATCTGTGTGAGGGTAGAACTTATCGAAGGAACTCAATAAACTCGCAAATGAATGTACATCCATACCGGCTCCTTTCCAAGTCTCTTTCTGCCCGCACACTTTTATCTGCTCACCTGCTCTGTTGTGCTTTTATGAATTTATTCAGCTATACTTTTGCTCTGTGACTGAACCTGAGGCTGCTGTCTTGGTTGAGCCTCAAGAAAAAAAATAAATCCTACATTTTTTTTTTAATCTTGATTGGATTAAAGAGGATAAAAACAGGTGACCAAAAATAGCAGAAATACCTCCTGCTACCTGTTCTCTTAGGCCTTGTTTACACGTCCGTTCGAAATAAGATATTTAGCATATCCAGATTGACTTTTTTGATAGTCTGAAAAGCCAAAAACCTGATTTAAACTACATACGGAGGTGGTTTCAAATGTGATTCGTGATTGGATTTGTACAGATCTGACAAATCTTGCAAAATGTCTGCTGTCACATCCAGAAATGTGAGTGCCACATTGCATCGTCAAACATCCCCAGCATGTGACTCCACCAGGCATCGCTGGGCTGCCTGCATCAAACACCCTGTTCCGCTGTTATTCCAGCGATGATGGCAGCACGAAAGGCAGCACGACGCTTCCTTGCAATTGCGCTGCAGCTCCACATAATGATTTGGGACACAAACAAACACAGTTCACCGTCATCCATTTTGTTTGTTTGTTTTTTTTCCCCCCAGCGTAGCCTTTTACCATAGAAATCTATGTGGATAAGACACAATACAATATGGACGCACGCAGATCGGATCTGATCTATTGCAATATGTGGCCTGTTATTCAGTAAGATCGGATTCTGATCAGATCTGCAAAAAATTGGATTTAGTCTGCAGTCTGAGCAAGGTCTTACTTGTCAACATTCAGGAGGCAGTGAAGCTTTCATCCTCAGTATCTCATTGAAGAAGGTTCATCCAAGGTCCACAAGTGGCAACTTTTTGAAATCTGAAAGGATTTTATTATAAAGCATGTAATTTCTAAGCCATTCTACTCTTCTTATCAGCAGTCTCCACCTTTCCTTTGCTCTTAAAGCGAGCGCTGTTAACTTTGATACGCTTACTTATACAGAAATTAAAAGGGGGTGGTGATGTCAGAGGGATTCATTCTGTTAATCATTTGATCCAAGGTTACAGAGGATATAGTATATAGTGTTCTGCACAGTGAACCTGTTGCGGTTCAATCAACAGTCACAGGGACGGGAGAGTGACCACTGCCCATCTTCTGCTGTACAGCAGAGCCATCATTCTCATTATATTGAAAGTTGGGTTTACAATTTCCAGTTTATAGGCATCAGTGACACTGCTATCTTGTCTAGTGATGGTCTGGCGAGCTGCACCGCTGCCATCCTCCCTTGCTTCAGGGGCCTGCTTTGTGTTTTAGGTCCAATCTACTGCAAATTGAACCCATGATTAAACCAGTCAAACCATTCAATTGTCTGGCTATTAAAACACTGTGGCTGCTGCTGTCTATAGGGTGTCTGCCCTGTTGCTGCGCTCCCTCAGACAGCTTCTGCAGATGACAGTCCACACCGCGACAGTGTTCCACCTTGCTTAATGACCACACAGGGGATTGGGGAAATGTCTAAAAATCACGTTACACATTTTCAAAATTCATCTGAGCTTTAATTCAACTTAGGATCTGACTTTCGCCTTAGATTCACTTTAGTGTTCTTTTGCAACTGCTTACTTTTTCTAAATTTTATTTTGACAAGTCTCACTAAAGCTTCCTGACCTGTTCTACCACATGCACATACAAACCTGTGTACATAGACACAGAAACCAAACACAGGACACATTTCCTGATTAGTGTCATTAACAGGAGATGCTCGGTAATCAATAAAATCACCAGGTGTAGAAAATGCTACCTCCAAGAAAACTTGCAGGCTTTAGGGCCATGACACCACATTAAGGATGTCTGAGAAGCAGCGATGAGAGTGATGCAGTTCACCCACCGAGACCGATTAAATTCACATCTCAATACACACACAGCAATCCGGTGCATCTAGAAATGGCTGACAGATCAATAAGACTCAATCTAGCCCAATGCAGAGACATGACTCAATACAACGTGAGACACACATTTCCACTAATATTATAGTTCAGTAACTTCCAGGAAGAATCAATAAGTTACAAGTCTACTCACCACAGGAATGGTGTAAAGAGAAAATATTGAGATCTCATTTAGATTCAGATTCTTATGCATTGTAATTATGTAGGACTTACGTATCACGGGAGTGCTTGTTTCCCTTTTTTTCACCCCCTCAATGTCTGAATGTTTGCCATGTTTAAATAGAAAGCTGAAATTGTTATAATTAAAGCAGAAGCGGGGGCCTCAACTCTCCATCACCTTTTGAGAAATCTGGTAGCAATAATGTCATCAGCGCAGAGGAGGGGAGGCTGATGGTCAAAAGGTGATCCTGTTAAATTGTTATCAAGGGGCTTAATAAGCTTAGCCTTGGGCCCCAGAGATTAGCAGAAGAACAGCGAGAATAATCACAACTCTGATACAATCAGGCTCGAAACTTACTATAATAAGCAGAACGACAAAGGCAGCAAGTTTTCTGAGTAGAATCCGTGATGCGAAGCAAAGACCCGAGAATCGTGGCACATTAGAGGTGGCATGTTCAGAAAATGTTTACACTCTGTGTAATTACATCGTCTTTGTGTGGAGGTGGATGGAGGATGGTGGGTGGCATCCACGCTAGACTTGACAATTCATACAGATGTTAGGATTTCTGTCAGAGAAATAATTTAGCTGTGGATGTGAACATTGTTTTAGGAGACGAGTGTGTGCGATGTTGATGTTGATGCGCTAACTGGCAAGAAAACCTCTGTTACTTTGTTGGGTTGTCCTTAAAGGAGTAGTGCTTTTCAATGATGCTTTTGATTTTGGTGATAAGAGTTTTTGGAGTGTTATTTGTAGAAGCAAGCGGTATTTTATGATGAAGCTCCGATGCATGATCGCTGTACAGTGCCCCATTAGCCACCTGTCGCATTACGGCTGTACATAGTCCTCATTACGCCGTGGAAATAGAGCTCTGTCCACATTGAAATTCAATCACCATTGCTCGCTTTGTTGAGTCTGCAACTATTGAACTACATTGTCAACAAGGTGAAGATTATTTTTCATGAGATGTTCGTGGGCACAAAGAGGCAGGCCTTCCATTTACGGTACACACCTCAGCTTATTGAGACACCTGAAAGCCCCTGTGATGATAATATAAACGGTGCTGTGAATCCAGGGCCGCTGGGGGAAGACACCATTACAGAAAGCAGGAAATGCAGAATCCCCAAGGTCAAAGAAATCTAAGCAGGGGGGCAGGGAGATGAGGCAGAGAGCAACCATGCAAACCAAAACAGCAGATGTGGGGCCTGTGAGTCTGATCAATGACTGTGGCTGTTTGCTCTACCCACCAGCCAATAACACTGCTGTGAGGAGCATTTATTACTCGCTGCAATGTGCGATTAATGAAGTCTGAAAAATGGCTACCACTCATTAGCATCCACTGACCCCTGCAGATCGCAATGATTGGTAATGTTTCCTATTTGTCACCCTCGGTCAAAACGAATGTCTCAACAAATCGAGTGACATGATCTGCGAATCCGCTGCCAGCTCACACTCAGTAAACCGCGTGTTCGAAGGTCCGTGCGCAGGGTGATACATATAGTATGCGTCTTTTAAAGAGAGGGAACTGCAGGAGGTAAATATACTGCGTGGATGAGCGTATTTAGGGTTGTAAGAATTAAAACATGAAAGTGTTTCTCCATCTTCAAAGCCGTGCTTGAGTTTCAAACGGTTCGATCTGAGTGGATTCTACAGACAGATGTTTAATTGCTCTCTAATTTTTTTGTGTGGCTGCTTCAGAGACAGAGTTTGACAACCCTGACCTACACTGTTTGACAGACAGGGCGGAAAAAAACACGCACTCAAATTAGCCGGTTCAAACATACAGGTCTTACATTAAATGTCGTGCAACTTTCTGTTCCAATGGGGCGACGTCAAAACTCCTGAAACTTGGTCATGGCGAGTTTACACATCAAAGCCAGCATCACTGATAGTTCCATATTGATCCAGAAGGGAGAGAAGCTTCTATACCGAGCTATCGAGCACACATACACACATGGAGACACACACACACACACGCACACACTGCTTAAGCGGTTAACCTGTTGTATTAATTAGCAATTCTTCCAACTGGCCTGGCGCCAAAATGAAAGAGCTCCTCCGCAATGAGGCATGAGTAGTTAAACTGTCAGAAACCGAATGGTGCATTGAAAAAAAAACAAGATTATTCAGCGAGATTCCAGGTAATTACAAAACAGAAATACTTTACAGCCGAGTGATTTTTTTTTTTCCTTTAATGATAAGGTACACACAAACCAAGCCCTTTCTACTGCGAGAAGGGCTCCTGAAATAATTCCCCATGATGTCTCTTTCTCTTACACCGGTGTGCTGGGACACCGCAGCACCCCAACCTCCACTTCTACTTTCCATTTATCATCTATTTGTCATACCATCTGTTTATGTAGACTTCACAGTTTAACCCTCCCGCCGCTCTCCTCCTCTCCAACACGCAGAAAAACACACAGCTGATGGATTGACTAACCCCGGCCGGTGCTCTCCTCTCTGTTCGTACAGTGCACAGGCACGAACGGATAACGCTTCTGATATCATCGACGTCGAAGTGAAACGTGGTGTGAAATGAGCTTGGTATTTATTAGCACCACTGTGAATGACATGATTGCACCCTGGAGACACAGCGTGATGAAGGGCTAATCCGCAAATCCGCATCGCGGCGCGGAAGATTCACGTCCGTCTTGAGCTTTTGTACGTGAACGTTTGCTGATGCAACATAGAAACATATCTATATATATTATATATATCAGTATATATGTGCATGAGTGAAGGTTGTGTTGTGTAGCGGTGGGAGGAGGACCGACACATTGCCAACAATGAAGAAAGGTGGCAGGAAAATGATTCGTCAACCCATGCCAGGCTTTGTGAGCGAGGGGCTGTGACATACAGATATAAACAGAGATCCCACTTGATTTCGTTGTTAAATTTTGAAAAATCCCAACTTCAACAGATGTTTGAAGTGACTTGAAAGAGCTGAAAATTGCATCTGAACATGGCTAATGTGATTCCTTCATAATTCAACTACAAAAGCATTTATCTTAGTTGATGTTCGATGACATTTTTTGAAACTGATAAGTGAATATATTAGATGCTCCATAAAAGTGTCCCAGTGAAGCAAGGCCTCAATATTTCAGTCTGAATGTGTCTAGCAGTGATCTGATTTCCATGCGTATGCACACTTTTTTCTTTCATATAAATGCATGAGATAGTTCTGCATGCAGTACATGGTGTTTATACATCATCCTTAGATTCAGCCTCATATAAAGCACACACACATCACATAGCTCCATATCTCATGGTGTTATTATGTCTATATGATACATGACTGTTGATACATGAGTGTAGTTATGCAAGAACTGTGGATGTTCAACATCTCTATTTTTCAGCAACTAAGGAGAAACCAAGCATTTATGCATTTTTCAGCTTATCCAACCGGATTTCAAAAAGGTTTCAAACCCAGCAAAGGATCCGATGAATTATAAAATTGTCTGAACTAATACAAGGGCAGACAAAACTAAAATATGAAAATCTCTTAACATTTCAATAGACAGTGACAAAACACATTATTCAAATTAGATGCAACCCTGTAAAATTCTTCTGTCATCCTCTAAAATATTACTGTATCCTTCTTGAATTTACACCATCAATTTTCAATGGCTGCCTGTTCCTGCTTTAAGTCGTGGGGGAAATGTAAGCCTCAGCATGCACTGAGTGAACAGCAGGGAAGAAAAAAAAAAAAAGTTCAAATTCATAGACAACAAGTTTACAGTTATGGACAGTTTGGAGATTCATGTTGACCTGAGCTGTGTGTGTTCAGATGGTGGGAGGAAACCACAGCAGCAGGACAAACCCACACAAACAGGAGGTGAACCAGCCTCCATATGAGAAGGAGCAGGGCCACGATTCAAACTCGCAAACATCTCGCAGCGAGGATGCAGCGATAACTGCAGAGCCAGCACAACACCCTCGTCAGTACACTTATAGCCCAAGTGTGTCCCCAGTGTGTGAACAGGTGGGAGGTATAGTGCTGAAGAAAAAAAGGCATGCCAATATCCAAAATGACCATTCCTCGCGTGTCCCTGACCATCATTTAAATGGATACATGTTTGGGTTGATAGGATACACTGATGCAGCTCGCTGGGTATAAGCCATGTGTGAACTCTGTGTGAGTGCAAGACAAAAATAAGGGGGGCAAGTGTAGTCGACTGTTAAAAACCACGCTGTGTGTTCAGTGGCTATAACTCTGATTATCATCGGGAGCCACACTCTCCTCTGCTGACCAGCTCTGAATTCAGTAACAAGCTGGAGCAAGCCAGCATGGGATATCTCCACTAAGTATTTACTCCACCAGCTACACAGGAGTTTGTGTTGGTTTCTTATATGTGAATGTCAATGCTTTTTGCCCTCCAGTCATTTGGCTGTATATATGCAAAACAGGTGGCTAATATTCGTCACATACGTGGTTCAACATTTTGGAAATGCACTTATTTGCTTTCTTTCCCAGGGGGACGAGGGGATCAATAGCAATCTCGTGTCTGTACATTAAGAGTGGAGCTAAAGCCAGGAGGATATTAGCTTAGCATAAACCCTGCAAATGTGGAAACAGCTCATCAGCCTCTCTAAAGGTCACAAGCACGTCAACCAATACATTTAAAGCTTACTAACTAAAACATTATACCTTTATTTTCTCCGCTTTAACTTTTTGTGTACGATGTGATTTTTTTTAGGGAAATTTATGGGCTGTAACTAACAACTTGACAAAGATGCATGTCACAGACACCCTGAAAGCTCCGCAGGAAGTCTAATAAGTGGTGCTGGTGGAGGTGTTGGCAGGCATATTTCCGTCTGTGTCAGGTCTTCACGTCCTGCATGCCTCCAGCTCCATTTTTAATGCATAGCCGGAAGATTGGACCCAATCTTTTCATCTAAAATCACAGACGGTAAATATATGCATTTTGCAAAACATTATTTCATGTAGTAGAAACAGGAACAGCACATCCATGTATGAAAGAGAAAAGATGAACTGCACTTGTTCTGCGCTGATTTCATGAAGCGCCTGCCAACCGGATTTGTGTTTGTTAGATTTAAAATGAGGACATGCAATCAGCGCAGAGCCTCACCTTAGGATCTGTGGGCGCAGCCTCTCATTATCTGCGCTATATACCAACAGGATGAAACAAGATTTTTCAGGCATTCCCCTCTCTCCACTACGTGCTTGTTTCCCCACAAAACATCCTGACTGACCTGCTTCCTCTCACACTGGTAAGGCGGTTACAGCTCCTCATTAATTTCTTGCATCCTTTGACTTTTATGCATATGGAAATGTTTAAAGAAGAAAAGAAATTACATATTGGTTATACTTGTGAAAAACTGCTCATGCTACTGGGCCAACTGTGCACAGGATTTAGGGAAGAGGGGGGGTGGAGACCAACTTAAGCAATCAGATCATAGAGTGGAAACAGGTAGCAGTTGCTATGGCAGCAACGGTGCCTCACACAGAAGGGCCATTATGCTTTGACTTCCTTTTTTCTCTCTCAGCAGATCTACATTGCCTCCAAATAAGTTATTAATGCACCAGCCCCATCATGGCAGGATGAACTGCAACACCAGTCTTACAATTATATTAAACTAAGTACAAATGGCTCTGTGTTCCTTTTGACTGGGGGAATCATTAGGAATTAGACACACTATAAAGCTAAGCTCACCTTGACTGTTTCTTGGAGAACCATTTCAAGGCTTCTTACTAATTCAAGCCAGGCAAAAAAGTAACTCACACGTGTGAGTCACTAAGCTGCTCCCTTTTCCCTTTTGTTTCTCCAAAGCTCGGCACTGTGGTGTCTTTCTTGAGTCACCACTCAATCTCTGCTTTCTCCCCGTTGAAATCATAGAGAACGCTTGATTGTTTTCAGAAAGAATAAAAGGAAAGCAAGATGTGTTGACTGCCTCATTGGTGGCGTGCGGCAAGTCAAGTGGGAAGTCTGCCGACAACTAAAACTTTGAATAAAAAGACTGTTTGTGTTTGGCTGGATGAATAGCAAATGGGGCCGCTAACTCATTTCCGTCAGTCATGGGCACTAAAATATGGGATAATTCAGGTGTGTGGCTATCACTTGGAGCGCAGAATACATAAATCCGTGGGTGTAGAGGCGTTCCTGCTTTGCTCATGTGTGCAGGCGTTAGAGTCGCTCCAGAAGGGCAAATATTTACTCGGGTATCCGTTTTGACCATTTTTAATTTGAGACGGACCCAGCGGCTTCTCTCCGGCGTCCTTCCATCTGTCCTTCCATCATGTCTACCTCTGTCTCTCCTTTGTGACTCAGAAACTGATGTTTACCCACCATCAAACTGAATGTCCCAATATTTTGACATCTGTCACAACAGTTTTGTCAGAGGAAGCACGAGAGTCACTTCTTTAGTAAGCACCGCTATCTTCATATGCACTGTCCCCCATCACATACAAGCTCCTTGACCTACATACAGTGCAATATGTTTTAATGGGACAGTGTAACATTCATATTCAACACTGTCACATGACATCTGCCTGGAAAATATATATATATATTTGAATTCTGCATTTTAAGCATGGATCTGTCCTAGAAAACACATGTGGGTTTATGTTTCGACTTGATCCTAAAACTCAGTGAAATTTCTGCTACCTACTTAACAGTAGCAGCTGTTTGCCACTGCAACAGCCCTCGCGAAATGACAAGTCAGATTTGATTTAATGACGCTCTGTTTAAAAATCAGTTGCCTTCTGCAATTTAAATCAGCTGAGCATGATTAAACATGAATGATTAAGCCTGGCGACTGACTCTCCACTAGAGCCACTTGATATGTAATCGACACAGATATTCATGATGATAAAAATTTGAAGAAAGTCTCATCCTGGTTCTGCACACATGCCCTCCATCTGCGATATATTTCTCCATCCTCATTAGAGCCGGACTTCCTGGTAAGAGATGAGAGGATGTGTAGGAGCAGAGTAACGGAGCCCTGCACGTGTGTGTTATGTGGTAAATGGCGACACAGAATACAAGCAGCCACCTGAAGCAGCCGCTCGCTACAGGTGGAATAATCTCCAGTGACCTGTGCTCAGGGACCCCTCTCCTCTACTGTCTGTAACTGTCTCGGAAAGGCCCCAGCGTAGTTAGCCTGGAGACCTGTCAGGAGCACTGCCTCACCTCTCTGTCTTCCTGTGTCAATACATTTCAGTGCTTCACTAACTCAAAAAGCTCCAGAGGCAGAAATAATCTCATTTGTTTAGTTAAATCGCAGTAGATGAAGCTGGAGAGCCATTGTTGTGTCTGAGTTCTGCTGGGCATACAGCAGTCTTGGATGGGGATCATAAGGCTTTAATGCCATTATCTCTCTACAAAAGGTAATGACATCCAAATGATTATTTTGCCGCCACATTGCACACGAGATGCAACCATTGAAAGGATCCTCATGAAACCATTCAAATTGTATTACAACAATAGTGCAGACAACTGGGCGGCAAGGGATTCTCGGAGAAATTGACTCTGTATGTCAGGGCGTAGCCATTTAATGAAGTATATTCTGCTTCTGCAACCATGGGCAAGAGCAAATACCAGAGTGAAGTCTTTATATCAGCTCAGCTAAGAGATGGGCTTACTCCTGCCAATGACAAATATCTTTGAGGTCTTTCATTGGTATTCCTTGTACTGCTCTCATGTTATCAGGCTTTATTATTTTTTTTCTCCACACCCGGATTCATCGGATTCACCTTTCAGTAGGCCCTGAAGCGATGTCTGTTCTTTCTTTTAAACTGCACATTGCAGTAGTTGAGTCTTGCACAAAGTTTGTCGGAGACACAAACATAAAAAAAAAAAATCTGTTGTTGACCATGTAACATTAAATATCTTTGAAATCCACAGGATTTAGCCAGGATCCAGTTTGCCCCTGCACTGCAAGAGATGTTTGACAGATAGTGCTGCTCAGAAGGTGAGTCTGGGAGGAAAACAGCATCATTCTCAAGTATCTCGGTGTTCCACATCTATCAGACCTGGTTCATATTTGGATAAGAGCCATATCATAAGAACTGGGCCAAACACTAACTTGTCAACGTGTCAACAGTCCCACCTCTTGTTACAAGTGCCTCGTTTTCAAATAAAATCCACACGCAATTCCACACAGTTCTGTCTCGCCACATAACTGGATCTCCGTTTGCCAAATCGCAAATCTGATTGCAGCCCGTCTTGCTCTTTGGGCTGCATGCAAATGCAAATCATGTGCCCTTTAGCAATTTAATTAAGTTTAGCCGGCTAGCTGGAAACTATCAAACACATGGCAGACTCAAGAGGGAGAAACAAGTTTTATCTTCCTCGCTGGCATCGTTCACGGCAGCCTTTTACCCATGCAGATCACTGATTGTTTACAACAGCACAGTGTATCCGAATGAATCCTGTCACTTTAGTAAAACATACACATGGTGGCGAAATTTTGTGCAATTTACAGACAACTGTAGTGGACATACAAGTAAAGCTTATACTGTGCATCTGCATCCGCACCTTTTCAATTACCTTTAATCAGATTTTAAATATCAATGTAGCAATCAAAGCTACCATGATGTCTAAATGGCCTCAAATGCCATAATGAGATCAATTTGCCCTTAAAGTATTGATCTTTTTAATGACAGAAATCTATCACTTTTGGTTGCCAGCAAACCTAAGGACATGTAAGGAAAGATTTACTCATTTACTACTGAAGTACTGAAGGAAGTGGTAAGAGCACAAACCTCATACCCATGGCATGAAGACAAGAATAAAACAACTGAGAGGTTGTACTGCTATGAGGTACTTTCAGTTATAGGTGCCGAGAGGCTGCAAAGTGTTTTCCTTCACAGGGTGGCTCATGAAAACTGTTTATTCAATGGTGTCACCATTACCTTTGGCCAGGGGCATGTTTCCTGTCAGCGGAGGCCAAACAACCCTTTGAGTTGAAGAAAAAAAAAAAGAAAAAGCTTTAATTCAAAGGGTATATTTTTTCAGAGTCATGCTTTTAACTTAAATTGTAGCATTTGAATTTCTGAATCATATTCCCAAGCTTCATTTCAAACACATCTATTGCAGATCAAATGTAAAAGTGCAACAGCTTTAAAACACTGCATTTGTTGTCAGTAAACTTCACTGTTGTGTTCAAGAAATAAAAAGATAGTTAAATAGTTTTATAGAAGATATTCTCATTTGGAAACATCCTTAAACCTTAAACTGGATTTGATGTTCTCCAATTATGATTAATAATTATGGATTACTCAGGTCTAGATGGAAATACAACAATGTTTCAGCATAAGAGCACAGGTGCAGTCAGCTGCTGCACATAGAGCAGTGAATCCTTGGCCTGAACCAGTTTTCCGGGTGAGGAAATTGTGTTTAACACAACCTACTGTCTATTTTCTGGAGATGGGGACAGGGTCAATGGCAACAACACAAGGAAGAATCTGCCTCTCCTCTGCAGCATCGTCAAGGCCGAACTGAGGCTGACCACTCCTCTGAGAGAGTGTGGCTTACAAGCTAGTTGGCAAATAAGACAATGAGACTATGGGGAAAAGACAATCTGTCTCAACATTTATGGAGGGAAGTTAAGGTGTTTAGTATGCATGGAGGTAAAGAGTCTGTAGCCTGTTAATTTAGGACAGGGAACACACTGGATGATGGGAAGGATTAACGGGGATGTGTTGTGTCCGGCATGTAGAGCTGAACAATCTACACATGTATAGTCCTTTTTCAATTGAATGTGTCTGTTTGCTGCTCTGCGTTGAATACTTCACACCATAAACACATCCTGTTTCTTGAAATGCTCGATAACATCACATAAACAAGGGGATTAAAGCGCTTTACAGCGTATACTTTGTCAGAGATTGTACAGTATAAATCTAATTAGTATTCCAGTATTATCCCATGTTGTGTTAATTTCACATATAAACAGACTACCTCATGGATTATTCTCCGTGGAGTGAAGCTGGAAGTTGAATCACCACTCAAGCAGGTGATCCATGCCAGAACTGCAGGCTGAACACAGTGTGTTGTGGACTTTGAGTCTATAAGGCTGCCGGCTGTGGTCATGTCTTTGGAATTAAAAATCTTAAACCTGCTCTAGATTTTTTCGCTCACACTGGTCACATTCACGTGGCGTACTTTATCCTTGTAGCACCTGACTGTCTGTTTAAAGCTGACATTTCACTTTGACATTTTGATATGGGCCACTTTAAAGTATGACATGCATTTACCGTATGACTTGTAGCAATGGAACTTCAATCTGAACATCAGATTTCATTCAGCGTTCATAATGAAGGAGTTGTGGAGGTGCAAAGAAAGCAATTAACTTCACACAGTATACATCCCTGCATGAGTACCTTCAGTGCCTGATATTGTTCTTTAGAAGCATTAAATCAGAATTGAACATTAAGACTTGCATTATGAGAGTGGCCTTTATTGCCTGGTTCCTCTTGCCAAACAATTTACATCTAGATGGTATTTCATCACATTTCCTATTTCAGTGTGTGTCTCATCAAGAAAATTAAGTATGGGAGCTGGTGAGATGAAGAGGAGAGGCTGAGAAAAAGACAAATGATAGTTTAGGTATGTTTGCAATGCCTACGGACAAATGAATCACCTCCTACCTTTCCATATGCCAGGCCCATCGTCCCCTCTCAGAGATTCATGACTGGACACTAATAGGAATCTGCAGGTATCTGAAACCCACATTTCTTTGCCACTCATTCTGAGATCTCCCACTGTCCCGTGAGCGTGGAACACAGTTAAAGACCTAATCACTCTTCTCAGCGGACGTGCCGCGTCCTGGCCGACAGCGTGGCTGCAAACTGCCACACCTGACAACGCACATGCCACCAAGGGTTAACACGTCTCCCAGACACCATTACCCAGAGAAGACAGGAGCACACAGCTCACAGGCGGCAAAGTGCTGCAGGGCCCACATATCTGTCGCTGATCGCATCGGCTCCTCACGAGCACAGCCCCTGATGGCTGGGTTTTGTGCCTGCACGCTGTCTAAACTGACCCAGGCAGCTCCTAGAGAGCCGCGCCACAACCGACATCAATGGTCGGTAATAAGCATGAAGGTGAGTGTGTCAGAGCTACAACAAAACCCACCAAGAGATTCAAGAAAAGCCTTTTCATTTGAGTGCTCCCAACTGATAATTAGATGGTGTCCTATATGTGGTTATTTACAGTAACTATCTATTAGATGTCCAGCAGCAGGAATCCAGCAGCCATAACAATTATAAGAGACACACTGAGTGCAATGTGAAACATGGGCATTAAAAGGCTCTGACCAATTAAAGGTGACTAGAGGTTAAGAAGACAGGTCAGGAAATTATGTTAATATCATGACTTGGATTAAATGTCGCACAATAACATCAAATGACTTGTTATGTTTTGACAAGAGGGGCTTATACTGCAGAGGGAAGACACCGACTCTGGCCTTTTAATTTGATCGAGAGTGATGGTGGAGTGCAGGAGGAGGTCAAAGATTTTTTTTTCTTTCCCACCCGCCCTGGAGTCATAGGTGGCCCCGTCATCATCACCCAAATTAATGTCAAGTTGATTTCGCAACAATTATAACCCAATGGCTCGGCTGCCTTTCACTTCAGACAATGCATGGCAAAACTTGATGGTTCAAATTAGCTTTCTTTCTTTTTTTTTTGAAAGGGAGAAATGGAAGGAATAATACTGGGCGTCTTTCATCGCAGAAATATGAGGTGAAGAGTTTAAGAGTGCCAGACGGATCCCCTACGGTGCGATTAGACGCCATTCTCGCAGTCTTTACCTCTGCCTCTCCGCCGTTTCTCTCGCGACCTCTGCTCTCAAACTAATGCAAGCTACATCTGTCAACTGCTCCCATGCTTGTCCCATATTTATGTCTGGCAAAAGCATCACCTAGCGCACCGTGTCACTGGTCACTCCAGCAGATGCTCAAACAGTTTAATAATACAATAACGTGGAGCCGGGCCAGTTCTTTCTCTGCATCAGAGCACTGTCGCCTAGTTTAGTTATTCTCTCCTGTCATGTAGGTCAGGCCTCATGCAAAAATCATCCTGTCTCGTTTCTTGTCCATCTGAAATCAGGGCTGATACGAGAGGAACAAAGAAGTCGTGGTAGAGATTAATGGGAACTCGTAAATAGGTATCTTTGCCTTGAACTGTTAATGAGAACAAAGTCGGTTTGACTAAGCAGATCAGAGTAACCCAAAAATCTACAAGGACTTTCCTTTGACAACTAACCAGCCTATTTTACATTATTCATCCCTTCAGAGGGTATGTGTGCACCCAATAACCTATTTTAAATCCCACTGTTTGAGTCCTGGATGTCTTGTTTCTTGTTTTTCCATTCAGTATTCATATCAAAAACCCTTCACCCTCCCAGTGGATACTGCAGTGTAAGTAAAAAGCCATTTGTGTCTTGGGTCGGACTTTCCTCAGACTTGTGACACCAATTCAGACGCCTGCGTGGAGTGGGCTGTCTTTGCTTTCCTCAACATTATTCCGCTGTGGGTTTAACATTATGTCCTTTATTACGGCATATGTGTAAGATATTCAGCTCATCACCATAGTGGCTGAAAAGTTTGTCTGTATAATATGCATTTAAACCCTCACTGCCTTATTTGTTTTCACTGAGATTTGGGTTTCTGTATGAGACAATGCACATTTCAAGGGATTTAATTATACTCATTGTAAACGCCATCTTCCATTTTCAACAGTTTACAAGAAGGATTCACGGAGTAATTTGTTCTCATTTGTTTTGCAGAAAGACATATTTGAGACTCTTGGTGATTTACTTTAAAATGCATTTCAGTTAAATTCAAGGTGATGTGTCCTGTGTACTGGATGGAACATTGTTTATACTGTAAACAATACTGAATCGCTGTGATTTAAAGTTATTTAGAGATTTCAGTGGGAAATATTCCACTTAGAAACACCGTGCTGTCCATGCAGCACAATTGAATTTCTTCAAATGAATGCAAAATGAGCTTTACTCTCAGTTTTCAGCATTTAAAGTAAGGACACTGGAAATAAAAGTGCTCCATTTAAAGTTTAATTGGATGCAGTTTGTGCCCATAAAACACAGTAAAACTTCTTGACAACCACTGGACCCTGTGTTTTCTTCTCTTCCTTGTGTGATAAATCCATGCTGCACATACAGTGCCATGAAAAAGTATCAGTCCACAGAGTATTTTCCCAAAAGTCTTGGGGACCATCTAGATGTTATCTGGCAAGTGAGGCCTGGAAGCCTTTAGAAGTAGTTTTGTGTTCTTTTGTGACCTCCTGGATGAATTGTTGCTGCGCTCTTGGAGTATTTTGGTAGGGCGGCCATCTTGGGAAGGTTTTCACCACTGTTCCAAGCTTTCTTTATTAGTTGATAAAGGCTCTCACTGTGGTTCACTGGAGTCCCAAAGCTTTAGAAATGGCTTTGTAACAGTTTCCAGACTGATAGATGTCAAAGTTTTTTTTTTTTCATATTTTTTTTTTATTGAAAAAAAAAATGAAATCATCATTAAAAAACTGCATTTTACATTTACTAAGATTATCTTTGTCTAATATTAAAATTTGTTTGATAACTTTAAACATTTCAGTGTGACAAACGTGCAAAAAAGTAAGAAATCAGGAAGGGGGCAAATACTTTTTCACAGCACTGTACTAACCCTCCTGTCAGTCTGAGCCTGCCTTTCCACACCTGTCCACCAGCCGTCAACATCAAGCTTCACACCTCAGCTGGTCCCCTGACCCTCACAGTCGGCCTTGGTCAAAGACAACAGCTGCCTGTCACTTGTAAAGGATCGCATGTAATGGCATCACTCTGCTTCACACCCTTTATTTTCTGATCTGCTTTGCCCCTTCACGGCTGTCTGCCTGTGCCCTCCATATTTGCTTTCTGTGGGTTATAATATGAGACCATAATAAAAAAGAAAAAAAACAGTCCACACTTACAATCAGCTGATTTTGGTTTTGTGTAATTGAAAACTTGGTAATAACATCAACCGGAGCAACACATTATACCTGTAATGAAGCGTGATATGAATGAGATACTCAGAGGTTCACGGCCTGAGTGCCCTCTTGACGGTGTTTACCAACCCTCTGTATCATCAGTGGTAAAAATACAACCCCTCAGTGCAGTTTCCTTTTTTCTTGCAACTCCTTGTTATTTCTGTGTCTGTGATATACATTAGTATTCCTGCACACCGATGGCCTATTGTGCTCAATTGCTGAGCAAATTGCTCAATCAGTTGGCTGCAGATTGAATTTGCTCATGACAGTGTGCGGCGTAAATATCCTGCTGGTACATTTCCCACAGAGCGATAAGTGGGAAACATATAATGTGCATACAATAAAGACAAAATATGGATACAGCATTGTCGTGACAAGAAATGATCGGGGGAGATGATTAAAATAGGTTAAGTTTTAACAACCTTCGGCTGAAAAGTGCTGCGCCGCAAGAAACAGAATAAACTGCCGTTGTGGGGATCCTTACGGTCACTCTCTATACGCTTCCCATAATTCTTAGCATTTGTCTTTTTTAGATGCAGCATTGCACGTCCACAAACAGTGGTTTCAGCTTTACAGCTTGAAACCAATCTC
Source organism: Selene dorsalis (assembly GCA_900303245.1). Lineage (NCBI taxonomy): Eukaryota > Metazoa > Chordata > Actinopteri > Carangiformes > Carangidae > Selene > Selene dorsalis. The sequence goes on from OMNW01009425.1 coordinate 18,009, forward strand.
CTGTAAATCTGTCAACCATCACTGTCCCTACAGTGAGATATACACTCCACGCCCGTCTGACTCCCTTTGCTGCTGTGAACTGAACACGTCGGAAACACACAACCAGAGGCGTCTCATCCGCTGATGCGCGTTCAAAAGATATGAAGGCTGCATCTCTGGCATAAAACGCCAGAGACAATCACAGACGTGACATTTCTGAGTGGAGCGTCTCACTCCTCCACACCACCAAAACCCCCATCAACACGAAGAAGGCCCCCTATGGCTCTTTGTTGTCTAACACTCAGCGGGCACAGATGCCTCTGTGCAGACAAAAGATGGCCTCTTCTCCACTTGTTCAATG
>OMNW01009425.1:21126-40761 GCA_900303245.1 Selene dorsalis
TTTTTTTTTCAGCACCATAATTACATCACAGATCTGCTCAGGAGGAGCAGAGTGAGGGCTGCTGGAAATCAGCGGCGACTGCTGGTCTTTCAAAGAGAGGAAGCTCATTTTCAGAAAACGTGTCCATTTATTTAGTCTGAACAAACACGTCTTCGAGTTGAATGTGTCATAACACATTTTTAGTCAATGAAATGTAAACACAACGGTTCGTATCTGACCAATTATTTTACATTTTAGATTATTTTCCCTTGCAGTCTTAGAGCAATTGCCTCTGCTGGAAATGGCATGTTTGTCCTCCATTGTGCCAAAGCAAGTCACTGGAGAATCTAAACTGCATTTCTGTGTTTGTGCTCTGTGTTTGTCCCTCTCTGACCAGTGTACGCAGACCAAGGTCCACCATAACCCAGACTAGGAATACAGAACAAGATGCATCAATTATTAAGAACTGCATTCCTTTTATGAATGGGTGTTGATCAGTCATGGAACTGCATGAAATCTTAAACATAGCAGGGATTACTGCTACTTATCTAAGCTAGTGTAACTGCTGTAGAAGGGAATCCCACTGTTAAAGATGTAATAGATGATGACATATCCCGCCGCATTTTATCAGCGCCTTCACTTAAGGCATCCTTGTATGAATATAGTGCAGAGGAGATGCTCCAAAGAAGGATCTGCTTCCTCGAGTTGAGCGGCTTCCCCGGGGAAAGATATAGCTGGGGCGGATGGAGAGACAATGACTGGTGAACCGTGTGCAAATGCCACACAGAGACTGAAATTAAGAGTGTATGCTGCAGCATATAAAACCGTGCTTGTTTGAATGTATGGCTGACAGAGAAATGCTCAACAGGCCCCTCAGACTTTGTCTATAGGAGAAATGAATACAGCTCTTACCCTGACTGAACTATGGCTGTGTGATATAACTCAACGTGCTTCTCCACTGTGACTTTGATCTAGGGTACGTCTCATGTTCAGAGCAGTGGGAAACAGAATATCTTACATTTTATATTATGCTGGGGTTTTTTTGTTTTTTTTTTACCATCTCTCCAGGAAACTCTAGCAGAAAGCAGCCTGTTTGTTATAGTGCAAGTTCAGATGTGATGAATTATGGTACCAAAATTAAATTATTTAAGTTGTTCCATTTCTTTTTCTCTCATTTGTAATGTATTGCTAATGCTGTAATGACACATGTTCCTACTTCACTAAGCCGTTCTTGCCCTGGGTCAGTAAACATTCCTCCATATTTCCATTACACTGGAACAAATACAATGTACACTCAAGTATTAAATTCATCACAACTTAAAATAATCAGCTGTCCTCATTTTGAGAGCCTGCTTTGGTTTTCCTGTTATCGAAAGTGCTGAAAAATTTACATGAAATGTTACAAAACAGCAGTTTATGCTTTGGAATAGAGAAAACTGCCGTCGACAGACATGCCTGTGAAGCCAAATTGCCTCAAAATTAACCAAATGTTCCATCCGCATGGAACAGGTGTGTGGGAACCATCGAGCTTTGCTTGGCAATGGTCTTTGTTTAATTTAATTAGCATAATTTAAATATAATGCCAATGCTTTGAAGCAGCTTATCCTCCAGGTATGAGAGCCAATTTTTTTTAGTCCCACATTTTTGGTAGGAGCCCAGTGTGTGAATGATGTAAGAATGCATGCAAATATTCCACATGCTGCCCTTTAACAATATTGTATCTGGCGTGGTGCACTCTAAACAAGTAGCAAGTATGGTCTGCTGGACTGGCAGGTTCTCACACCATTTATCAGTCTTTTGATTCCTGTATCTACCACGCCGCTGCACCGTGGTTCTTTATCTTCCATCAAAAGCACATCACTGACTTCCTGCAGGCGGCTCATCCGCAGGTATTCAAAAACTTCCTAAGGAACTGTTCATAGCCCTTCCCTTGTGCATTTTGGAGCAAGTCCTACCTGATTTTCATTCCAAAATGTCACTTTGCTTCATTTCATTAGTCAGGCGGGGAGTGTTGAGGTGTTGTCCCTGTTGCTTTCAATAATGCCAAAACAAAAGAGATTGTTCTAATATAATTAATCAGTGTTTGTGAACTCCTCGGGGATTTCAGATTGCGGGGCGGGGGGTGTGAGGGTGACATTTATGGTGCTAGACACACATTAATTACAATTTTGTGCTGAGTGAAATTAAATGATGGATCAAAATTTTTAAAAGTATTATTAACCAAAACAACAACAGCAAATACAATGGTTTAAAAAAATAACTATATAAAACCCTAACCCTAAATAGCACAGGCTTTCATGGCCGTTATTTCATCCTGAAACAGATCTATAACAATCCCTATGATTATTTAGACGGAGGTTTAGAGGTGAATAATGCCTTAAAGAAAAACATGGACAAACACATTATGTAAAGAAGCCCATTTGTGACTGGATTCTTGTTTCAGCCAGCATTTAGGTTTCGAAATATGAAACATTTTGTTTTAGGGACATGTAAAATTCTTCTTGGCCAAAGACAGGATGATGATGAACAAGGGAAAGTACTCCACATGCTGTTGTTCCAGTCTACAGGAAAGCTTGTCAGGAAAGACGGAAATGAGCAGAGGCAGGGAATCCCTCAGCAGCACTGTGGAGTCAACAACTGTCTCATGCTGCAAACAAAAGTGTGAGATACTATCACTGACTTGCGGCCCCAAAAAAAACAAGAAGCACTCTAATCTAGCCAGTGAAAACAGAAATTGCTGCACATCCGACAACTGTCTGAGTTCAGCCTCTTCATTTCCTCCCCAGCAGTGAAAAGTTCCCATCCCACAGTTGTCAGTCATCTTGATGAGCCATCTCTTGAGACAGTGCGTGTTGCCTGAGGCTGATCTAACTGCCATTCAGCCAACATCGGCATATGCATAGGTACCGGTAAGTGTGCAAGACAAGCAAAAAGCAACACTTTCACCTACAGTGTGAGTGTGTGTTGAGTGTAACTTATCTGCTGCACACTGAGTGTCACTGTTCCTTTTTCCTTCTTACCTCCGCCCGTTACTGTTGATTGGCTAAAATGTCCCTGCTGTTCCCAGCTACAACACAGTTTTATGCCTTCTATCAGCAAGAAGAAAATACCCAAAAGCTTTACGTCGACGATTTGCTGATTGCATGCAAATGAATGATTTAAGTGCATTTAGGGCCTATAGATATTGTATGAATGTCTGGTGTGTGGCTTGCTTTTTAAACTTCCTGCACATTTATAGTTGTTACATCAGCATCAGTACAATGACTGACCCTTGGTTGGGAGGTAATATTAACATTTTTCCTCTTAGTTTGCTTTGGCCTGTTTTATTTGATTTATATATTCATTAAATTATTTACTTATTTATCTATTGCATCACTGACCACTTAGGTTTACAAAGATGGGGCATGCTTAATGGGCCCTTGTACAGTAGCTCTCTGAAGACAACTATTAAAAGATTAAGACCAGCACATTTAAAGCTATTCTTGATGAAGGGTGTTTGATTTTTATTATTTAATTTTCTTAACCACAAGCTGTGATAACAGCTGAAGTGTTATTTATTAACACTGGCCAATCTAGAACCATAAAAAGCACTGCATAATAAATGTACAGATTAGCAGGCAGATGAACTTTTTTCTTTTTAAATATGGATATGAAAAGAAAAGAACATCCATCTCTGCCGTGTCTCCGTTTCTGACATCTCTGTGGTCAGCATGTACAGTAAACACGTCGCTGGAGATGCTGATAATTGATTTCTAATTATAGAGGCATGCACATTTGCGTGCTTTCTCACAGAGGAGGTACACAGATTACAACACCTACTGTAAATCACAGATGTATTAACACAACAAAGGAGGAGATGTGGATTAAGACAAAAGGGATTGTTCTATCATGTTACCTATATAGGGGATCTTTAGGTTATCGTCAACTATTGAGGAATCACACAGAGGGGAGCTTTACAGAGCTGAGGCTGTAGTCAGAGGAAGAGTATTTGAATGCTGAATGAGTCTGTGGAGTCGCCCTGAGCATTTTCACCGTGTGATCACAAAATACATCACTTCCACTCAGATGGCTTCAGCTATTGTGTGGCGGTCGGCTTGATTGATGAGTATTGTATTATTTGTGAAAAGACATCAGTTTAATCAGACGGTGCCTGATGTCCGGGGGAATATTGTTTGTGACTGACACCTTGTCACAGTCTGAGTATCAGTATCAAAATCAACCCGCAGCGACTACATTCAGGCAATCATGTCACTGAGATCCTTGCTGCTTGCTCCACTGCTAGGCCAACATGTTGTAGCTACATATTTTGGTCAAAACCTACATATTTTGAAATTATATTTAAAATGATTAAGGCATAAAAATGTATGATTAGGGTGGGGAAAAACATTTAAAAAAAGTCAAGGATGAGAACAAACTACTCCACTTAGTCAAAGCTGTTTTGATCTTCCAACATTTAAGTTTGTTAAACCACATAATCAGGCAGTAGATACATCTAATTATAATGGAGCGGAGCCTCTAACTAGAGTGGAAACACAATTTGATGAGGTTAAAATACCTTTAAATCGCATACTGAAATGTTTTTAATTAAAGATTATTTTGTGAAACTAGCTCATTAGTTCAATTAGACAGGATGAAGACAAGACTTGGTTCATTTGTAGTTGGTGTCCTTCACATTTCCCAAACATAGACTGCAGTACCTACATGATTTTTTTTTTTTTTACCTTTTACATAAACCCTAATAATGGTTAATAATCATCCAAAAAATTGCACAAAATTGATTTTGTCACAGTTTGACCTACAAACTTAAACTCAGCTTGTTTCTGTAGTGGCTCGTCTCTGTAAAACAGCAGAGATTATGACAACGACCACCTTGCAGTTGTATACCTCCATCACAAACATCCCTATTTACCCAGAGTCAGATCAACTATTAACCATGTGTGGAATTTGTCATAATTACTGTGGCATGTCCTGAATAATGGCTTAAATGTGCTTTTAGTAACCTTGACCTTTATCCAACTAAATCAAATCTGTTGGTTCCCTCAGTCCAGGTGAATGTATATTTCACCACCAGGTGTTACAGAGATAGTGTCTTCATAAGACTAGAACCATGTTTTGTGAGGTCACCGTGATCTTGACCTTTAACCTCCAGACTGAATAGTTCGTCCATGAATCCATGAAGTAAATTTGCACCAATTTTGGTGATGTCACCAAAGCCTTGACCTTTGTCCACTACAATGTCAGCTGCTCGTCCTCAAGTCCAAATTAATGTTTGTGCCAAAAAGTTCCATCAAGGCATCTGAGATCTTGAAATTTTGGCTGTTTTTTTAGAGTCTAGAGTTATCTTGAATTATGCCCATGCATGTAGCCCTCATCCAAATATATACAAGTTGAACATAGGCGTTGACACAACTGTTTAATAAAAGATAAGTGTTGTGTAAACTCATGACAGCTCACAGAGCATATAAGCCAGCTGCAATGTATAATGTACAGCAGGCCTGAAGAGAAGACCATGTGGACAAGTGTGATAAGACATGAGAATCTGAAATTCATCGCTGCAAACACCATGAACAATCTGCCATTTATAAGATACTGCGATGTGTTTTGCAGCATGACATGCAAACAGCACTCATGGCAGGGAGCATGTTTACCCCTCCAGCCTTCACTTCAGCAATGGAGCTTATCACAAGGCATCAAAGTATGTGGAGAGGTGGGCTACAGGGAGGGTCGTGCTTCACCTCCGCTACTGGCATTTGTGGACAGTATAAATGCTTTGCTGAAATTCAGAGAAGAAGAAACTGAAGTCCAGGGTAACTAACGAAATCTGATTAAATCATTACTCATTACAATCATTACAAAAACTGGACATCAGCTGATGTCATATTAAAGATACGATAAGATTCTCCTCAACAACCAACTCAACCAGAGGAAATAGATCATGATGCTGGGGAGGTCAGCTCTTAGTGAATGAGAGGCTGGCAGGATTTTCCACAATAATAATTATGGCAATAACTGCCGAAGCATCGGCAACGACAGCAACGCTGTAATTATTACGACAATTATTATTTCTCCATTTGTTCCAAAGGGGAACTTCAACCATGCAATTTAAAAGAGCAGGGGCTTGACCTTCTTTAACCAGTAAACGCTGCACATCCCTGGATGAAGGCACCACGTGCAGAGGGGTAACGCCTTCTAGCCAGAGTCACAGTTGTGCTAACTGTGCTGTGCTCTGTTGCTTTGATGAAGAGCCGTCTACTGCACAGCCTGACGGTTAACTCACAGGAAATGGCTATTTTCTTTCATCGTGTCTTTATATGGGAGAGATTGTGGCTCACAAGCCGAGTCCCAGTTTCATGCTATATAGTAACTGTATCTAGGTGTCTGCAACATGAAAGTGGCAGTCTACAGCCTGCTAAAAACACGCCTGTTTTCATTCATTTGCCAGTTTCCAGGAACGTTTAAAAAAAAAAATTGTAAAAAAGTATTAAACCAAGTACTCAATGAATGAAAAAAACACAAATAAAAGTATGGAGGAAGTGGAAGACTTAACTTTTACAGGTCTTTTTTCTTCAGCTCTTTTTTTGTAAACACCAAAACATGAATATAAATTATGAGCTCATACAAATACTGAATCTTTTGTGGCAGACATGATTACCCCTGCCACAACACACACACACACACACACAAACTGTTTACCAGAACTGAAGACGGCATAAATGGGAAAGGGCATACATGTCCATAGTGGATCAACTCGGAATAAGAAAAGTAATTTTCAACTGCAATTGCTTTTTTACAAACACAAAATGAATTTTGAAGCACCTGAGGCCTGGATTTTATGTTTTCCTTTCCATAAATAAAGGCACTAAACTGATGCAGGAAAGGCATAAATTGGTGCATTTAAAAAATTCACCAGAACTCAGTAAAGGAATATTGAACGTTCAAAATGTTTTGGGGAGGATCCCCGGCTTATTCTGCCAGTGCTAGTGCTAGACTGGGTATCAGTGAGTACACAAGATTATGCATCAATACAATACAAAGTAATTCATCAATCAAGTGAATAATTTCACACTTTCTTCGATTTATCGAGTCACATTAGTCAAGTCAAAGTTAACTTTATTGTCAATCCTGGTGGAATCAAAATAATGCTTTCTTTTTTTTCATCCCACCACAATGTGTCATATAGATAATTATAGAACGAATACTGGTATAGCTGCAACAATGACAGCAATCACATTAGTAGAATACAGCAATAGTACGCAGGTACAAAGGTTTTGTTAAACCATCAGATTCAGTATTGGGAAGGAAGAAGAGGTAGAATTCGTTATGACACTGCATGGACGAAACCAAAAGGTAGAGAGGACAATGCCTTTGTGTGAAGCCCAAGAGCTCAAGAAAAACCAGTTTAGCGAGGCTGGCACAGGGCACTTCTTCAGTTTGGTCATTTTCCTTTTTACAAGGGGTTTGAAGACACACAAACAGTGTCATCCAGTTGTTTGTGAAGTCTTTGAGCAGTGATAAAGAGGGTGGAGAGACCTGAGGACAGAGACAAGCGGATGAAAGAGGTTTGTTTGGAAGTTTCACTCCATGAATAACTACCAGAACAGCTGAAGCAGCAACAACCTAAGCAGCACAATCGAGCCCACACACAGTCAGCGGGTCCAACTGTTCACTAATGTGAAGGAGAGGAAGTCTGTTCATGGCCACGCACCCAGATTCAGGTCTACATTATAAGGGCAGGGCCACGAGATGACTTTTTGCTGATTCTTCACTTTCCTCTCACCAAAGTCAATTGTGACATAATTACATGCACAAACCATTACTGAGAGCACTGTGAAATCTGTTTCGTCATACCTCTTTGGCCCATTCAATTCCTCAAGGCAAAATAAAACAACTCCACAGACATCTAATTCAGTCGGCCAAAGCAATCCATCAAAGTACTGGCAGCCACCAATCACATTTTTCAAAGTTGCGTCTGAGCAGAAATGGGAAGTAAACTTCGGTTCCACTCACAGCTTCATATTAACACACGGGACACCACTATGATAGAGGTGAGATCTGGAGAAATGGGCTCGGTTCGTATTTTTTGCTTCTGTTTTTTCCTTTTTATAAATAATCTCATCAACCTAGGTCTTTCTCTTCAAACAAAAAAGTGGTTATTCAAGGAGTCTCAAAGCCTAAAGTGAAAGAAAGCTTCATTCTAGACCTTGTAATATTCACGCATTGTTTTGAAATATTTACTTTGAGGAAAATATCCAAGACAACAAAAATCATCTGCCTATGTGAAAAACTGTGCAGAAATACTGAGAACAAGCAGAACATTCAATCAGTTTAGAGCTGTCCTTTTTCATGGATTAAATAAAAGGTGCACTGCCTTGAATAATGATGAATTGTGCACACTTTACTGCAGAGCAGAGTTTCCACCGCTTTGCTCAAATAAACCTTGGAAACAGCCACCAGCGGCACATGTCAGTGCAGGAGCCAACACGACTTCTCATTACACTTCTACCTGGCTTGTCGGGGTGGCTGCTGATCAAAATGTGCTGCTGATTGGAGACATTTCCTGGTGGACATGATGACATTTTATTTGGTGGTGAGAGCGACCAGGAAAATGCTGCATTTCACACGCTTCAAATCATCAGACGGGCATATAGTGAAATAAACTACATTTAAAAGGGTGAATCACAGTTTCGAGTCACACATGAGCCGTTCACATCCACCTGCCAAAATCTGTCCATTTTAATGCCGATAAAGGTGTCTGTTGTATAATACAACTTTAAAAAATGTTGCCTATTGTGCTCATGGGTCTAATAAGCTGCAGTTTAAAACCCATAGTCAGTTCCAAAACACATCACCCCTGTCTACAACCAGTAAAATTTAAAATGTAAGGATCCTATTTAGGGAGCCTCTTTTGGCTTGTGTACTGCTCTTCCTACTTGCTGAACTTGCACTGCCGAAAACACCACATAAGCATATAGCAGTGAATCTGTTCTGCTCAGCTGGCAAGATCACAGCATTATCCCCCATTAGGGTTCAGAGTTCACTGCCTACAACGTGTTAGTAAATTAAATAGGCCATTAAAGTCCATTTAGAGGTAGAAAACCAGGAAAAGTAAGATGCAATATACAGTGGTCGCTTACTAATGCTCATTGTTCTAAGGTTACTGAACACACTCAGCAAACAATACAACATACCCTCCAATCTGCAGGCATCAAGAAATGGCAAAAGGCCCTACAGTGAGTGTGGTGTGGCATCTGAAGTTCATACAAATTTTTTGTCTCTGGTCTGTGGAAACACTTGTCACAAGTTATATGTGGAAAACACCTCTGTATGCAGTAGATGTGCGATTCTGACTGCACTGTGTGTTCATCAAACACCTCTAACATAACCACTTTATCTTTCAAAATAAGACAAGAAAATGTATGAGACGTTATCAGTTTCAATGTAGTCTGCTCAGGTTTATGTCATTTTAATTGAAGACTCCAGTGCAGCAGTATTACTGTTCAGAAGGTCCAAACAAATAGACTTTTCCATTCAAACCTACTTTACCTTTTTTTGTTTGTTTTTTGCACAGGACCAAATGTAGAAATACAGATGAAATACATTCTTGAAACATTCCCAGCAGAAGTACAGTAGAGCTGTAAGAGATGAAGCGTGTAGTGGAAATTGGATGCTGGAGTGGGTACCAAAGCCAACAACTCTACCAGGTAAATCAATGTGTTTGTTCATTTGTGGACAGAGCTTAGAGCAAGCAGTAAAGGTTTGTCCAGCAGTTAGAACAGCAAGTCTCTGCGATTGCTTGCAGAAAAGCTGGCTGATACAGATCCAATATGTCACTGATATAAAAGATGTTTTTATTTCAATGTTAACTGCCATACTTGTGTATGATCTATCTTCAAGTTAGAGTCCTGACTGCTGTCTTGGATGTGCAGTGAATTGGTACTTTCTTGCAGTACGGAACAGTCACAGCTATATGGGTTTAGTTAGTATGCAGGTGGGGTGGTTTGCTTCACTTTTCTGCCTTTAAATGGCATCAAATAGTCTGTGATAGGTTATTTTCAGAACTGCAGAAGCAGTCACTTTCTTGCTGTCCTGCAAAATACTTAATGAATGGTATTTCAGTACTGTAGTGTGTTGTGTGTAGACAATAATGATGCAAATATTAGAAGATCTTCTGGCTTAATGACAACTCAGACTTTCAAGACACTTTCTTTTACCCAATATGCAGAGGGAAGAGTTGGTCCAGGGGAGATCGTTTTCTAGACAGAGTAGCCGTTTGCCCTTGTGTGTCACATTATAGTGTGTTATCACGTCAAGGATAATTGGAAGTGTAGGAGGGAATACCAAGCGGGGATGCTGAGGACAAAATGATGGCAAAGGAAAATAGTGAAAGCCAAGAACAATATTCAAGCTGCCTCCACAGAAGTGACACAATGTGTTACATGATCACAATTCTAAATGCAGTATAATGCCAATATGTGATGCAATGTGTATCTCTATGACTACTGGGAAGCGTATTAACACCAAATTCATCTCCACAGTAGAGAAGTACACTAGAAAAAAAGAACAGACTATACAGAGGGATTTATGGACATAGCCTCCATGGCAGCACACATAGATTTATCAGCATTTTTTGTAGCCGCCTAACTCCACCTACATCCTGGCTGATCCAAAAATGGGTTGGGCGTACGGTTCCCACCCATTACTCAAAGCAGCATGTACGCTAAATATGTGAGTCATATAGAAACTCATCTAACTTGCCAAGAAGGGGATACATTAGCGATTTCGTCCAAAACAATGTGAATTTTTGCTATAAAGTTGGACATTTTGATTCAAGTGGCCAATCAAGGACCTGCAGTTTTTGGCACTTGTGGCCGTGTCGTCACAGAGGTTGCAACTTGGAAAACTTCATAAACATCTTATTTATTTTGGGTCTCTATATTCTTGACATTTTTGTATTTACTACAGGTTGTAATTTTACAGTCACCAATAAAACCACAACTGGTTAGAAAGATTTGAGTAAAATGAATGTCAACATGAAAGGACCCAGTGTCAGTGTTATGGTCAGGTTGAGCTTATTAAGTGCTGCTACAGAGTTCAACCTTTAAAACGTGCACTGCTCACTGATTTTCACCAACAATTAGCTGCATCTTTAATCAGTCCCCGCTAAGAAAATTAGTGCATTCTGAAATGTAATTACTGCAGTACACTCTTGCTGTGCTTTCGGTGGCTGTTAAGCATCGTTATACATAAATTATTGTTTAAATGATGTGACCCAGCTCTTTAAATATTGCACTATCCTTGTGAAATTGTATGCAATCCCCAGAAAATACCATCTTATATAACCACTTTGGAAGCATCCCAAATGGGAGCAACTGCTAGCAGCTTGTTATAATTGCTCTACAAGAACGAAGCAAGTTTATAATGAACCTAAATATGTCTCACTCACTTAAAAGCTACTGGAGGCCAACACATCCAAGGCATCAGAAAGGGAGGTAAAGCAAAAAAGCTCCTGTCCAAAGCCTCACACTGTAGATACAGACTCTCGCTCTGCCGGGATAAGACTGCAGGGTATTTGTGGAGCTTTAAAACAATAGCAGCATTGCTATGGTGCAGGAGCCACCTGGAACTGGACCATCTAAAATTAACATATACAGTCTGACAAAACTGAAATACCATGGAAGGCCTGTTCTACAATCATGAAGCTTGGTAGTGGTATTCCTCCAGGACTGTGACTCTGCCCACACACTGTCTCTGCGCATATGTGCTGAGTTAAAAAGGAATCCATAAATACAGAGCTTATGTGGTTTATAAAAGAGGAGAGAGAAAGAGAATCAACTGTACCACAGGATCGACCGTTCTGACACCTCCACTGTTAATTTAGCTCAGTGCAACTCGGCAAGAGACGGCGCAGCTCAAGAAATCAAGCGTGCAAGATGGTGGCGTGATGGCTAAATTCTCCCAGAGCATCTGAGGCAATGACACAATGGCAGTGCAACACTCAGCACTATTTTTAAGATCATCTACACCATGGTGTTATGAAATACAATGCCGTCTTCATTTCAAGTCTTTGCATTGTTCCTACTAGTGTAACACCACTGCCCCCTCCTGGTTATGCCTGTACACAGCAGATCCCCTACAGCATCCACACTGTATCCATGTGTGAATGCATGCTACGCCCGCTGAGCGAACAGATCCCTTTCCCTCATGAAAGTAATAAATAATAGAATGCACTTTATAACCAGCTGACACATGAGTAATTGCCAAAGCAACATGGCTGTGCAATGAAGCTAGTTACTCAACATCTTAGCCTGTTGGATCTATTTAATGCCAGCTGGCTGTGCATACACTTTTGGGCGTCTTTGTGTGTGCGTCCATATGCTGACTGCTCATATGGTAATTTGTTGTAAATCACAGACAACACTGCAACACTTCTCAAATAAAAGCAAAACAGCCTGGCAGTCGAAACAGATGCTGCAAATCTGCATGTAATCAATGTCATGTGTTAAGCAAATTATTTAATGTGAGCGTTTCATTTTCTTTCTGCTTTGTTTTCTCTTAGATGAATAAAATATTGTCAACCATGTGTGGTACAAGTAGATAAGACAAATGTCTACAAAGTGAATTATAGCCTGAAAAACTCAGTGACCTTACACTTATTCATTTTTTTTTGTTGCGATAAATGTTTTATTACTGATTTTATAAATAGAATTTTTCAATCTGGATTTCGGTCACATTTCCTTTTCGATGTATGAAACAATGAGATATTCACATCAATATTTATTCTTTCCGCCTCTCACCATGAGTGGAACAATAAATCTCTGGACAAAGGAGACCTTGGTTGCATCATCCTGAAGTTTTTATCACTACTCTTCTTTTGCTGCCTTCCTTAAGAGCCACTCTTCTTCGAACTGAAAGTAACAAATGCAGGTGAAGAGGCAGGTAGTGAGGGAAAGTGGAGGCTGTTTTAGGGGGTTTATTTATCACTTCATCAAAAATTGATGTCTGCTACTGAGGAGATGGACTTGTGCCCTATGACATAAACTCAGAGTACACTTTATAGGAGATCTGGACTTGGATTAAGACCAAAGTAAACACAGATTAATCTAAAACTGCTTCCTGTAATGTCAATTATAAATAATATATACACTCATTTTTACAAACTGGCACTTCCCTAGCCTGTGTTTTTTTTTTCTTTAGGTTTTATCACTGATGTCATATTCTCCTTTTAGTCGGAAGTAACTGACACAAGTGCAACTTCTTCCATATCCTCCATTACCGCCTCAGCAAGAAACGTGGCAGCACAAACATGCTTTTTCTGGGTCACGGAGGAAGCGCAAGATGAGTTTTAGAGCTCTGCTACGCACATCTTGTCTGATTTTGTCCAGACAGTTGCTTTCACTTTTGTCGAACACCAGCCCCGGTGCAAGTCTGTTGTTCCCATTACTTTGGCCTAATCAAAGTAACCTTTCCCCGGCGCTAATCACAACTAAACTGACCTTGTTCTTGCCTCGAGGAAGCCGCGAGTTACGCATTAGGCATTTGAGCTGCTTAATGACCTGCCGGTTTTTTGGGTTTTTTGTGTGTGTGTGTATCTCTGATATGCAAATTAATGAGGTAAGGTGCTCCTAAAATCTAATCAGATCATCAGCTCTCCAGGGAGAACCTGTGGTGAAGGTATGGAGTTTCTATTCTGAACCATACTTGAGTTATTCTGCTCGCAGAACTGCATCTACGTTTGTAGAAGGTAATAATGTAATATGAAAATATCATATCAGTTCTTAGACATTTTCTTTCCATATTTCTGTATTATATGCAACAGTAGTGATATTTTATTCAATTCTAATTTTATTCTCTATTGGGTCTGGAGAAGAACAATGAAAATATGGCAACTTATTGTTAGGCAATGTGATGTGTTCATCTCTGAGCAGGAAGACAGGAGGGTAGGAAGGGTGGCGCGTTCTGTTGGTGGGTTCAGTGGGGTCACTGCACAGCAAGTGACCCACTACAGACAGATGTAGTGGGTCAGAGAAATGATCAGTGACACAGACAATACAGAGCAAAGCAGGGACAAGTAAAGAAGAAGATGGTTGTGACAGCAGAGAGTGAGTGAGTGTGTTTCATAGTCTGTGAGGGATTTATATGTTAAAGGTGGGCTGAGGGGCGGGACTGGAGGCAGTGACAGCAACAATACAGTGTGTCCAGCATCAATGCAGGAACCTTGATCATGTCCACCATGACTTCATTATTTGATTTCACTGAAGTTATTCAATGTGTCTGTGGCCAGGTCTGTTGTCTCTTGCCACATGTCTCAAGCACAAAATGTAGCGGTTTTACAGTCTTTTGATAAAGAAAGAATTCCTGGCAGTGGTGATACAAACTGCAGGGACAAAAAAAATACCAACATGAGTTAAAATTGAAATTTTTCAGTCATGTCAGGTTTTTAAAAGAGCAGATCATGATTTAGCAGGTAAAAAAAAAAAGCTTGCACAGGGTTGTATTTTCCACTAGATGGTACTGTAATCTCTTTATTTCACCAGGGGCAATCCTCCCCTCTCTTTCCAATGTGACCAGGTCTGTTTACAATGGAATCCCTGCTTCACAAATTGATGCTCGTCTAGCATCATTGTCAAGGTAAAGAACATACTGTCTCCCCGTTTACCTGGTGGTTTTAAATTGATTCTTATGTTGTGAAAGGAAAATATTATTACCTAGAATTTATGAACCAAAAACACGTTAGGACAACACAAACACAATGAATGCAATATAGGCTATAGAGCAACTGCCCCATTGGGGTCAAGGGATAATACTGAGGCAAGACAATAATCAAAATAGGAAATAAGAAAAACCTTCTGCTACAAAAACTGAAGGTGTCCTCACCCTTTCATCTCCTTTTCTCCAATCTTGTGAAATACAGGATAGGTGTCCTTGCCCAGACATCTAAAAGCCATTCAAATGAAACAATCTGAGGAGTGAAAGTGACTTTGGTTGAATTGCCAAATTCCATATACAGAAAATTATAAAGCTCAGCAAGAGAAGTATGATGGCTGAGCTACATGGTAGAAGACAAGATCACAATGTTGAAATTGACGTTTTGGTATGTTACATATAATAGCTCTGGTCACAGTAAACGCATGATGGTGGACAGGTTTCAGAAAGGGCAAATGCTCATACAAAGTTCTTAAACTACTTGCACAGCCTCTTTCCCGCCCATCTTTTTAGTTGACCATATTTTGGCAAAACTGAATGAACACATATTGTCCTACCATATGCTCAGTGTGTTCACAACAAGCTGTACTGGATATTTGGCAAAAAAAACAGCAGTTTGGACCATACTGGGATGAAAACATGGCTAAATACACAGCTTTCACACTTCCATTTTTGTGATTCTCATGCACATCCATGCCACTCACATATTTGGAACGGATGACGGCAGTGTATTTAACCATATTTTGGCACAGCTGTTGGTGTTTGGAAGATAGCGAGCGTACAGATGGACCGTGTGAGAAGTGGGATATGCCGTTCAAGTGCTTAAGTTTATGCTGAGGTTTCCGTGTTTCAGGAAATCTTGTAATCAAGGTGACACACAACTGTTCTCAGTGAGGATGTCGACAACCAGCTCGTACCAACTATCGCAAGTTCAAAGCTGCTGAGTAACTGATGCTATAAAGATACAATTTGATTTCATAGCTTGTCTAATGCTACCACACAAAGGTGTACAATCATGCTCAGGTGAGAATAACAATAAAATGCATTTTTATGTGTTATATAGTTAAGATGTACTGCATATTTTTTACACACATGTTCCAGTAATAGAAGAACAAAATGACTGACTGGGCCTTTAACAAGAGATTAATCCTTTTAACATGAAGTGAGTTATAACTTCCTGTCAGAGGTGCAGAGACTGGCCTAGGGACCCGGTAATTGGTTAGTGTTGATCTTGCAATATACACAGAACAATGATATCGATTACCCGCTAATAAATTTTATCCCGCAAGTGTTCTCGTGCTGCGAAGGCTTCAGTGTTCTTGGGGGACACATCAAATGAATGATCACCATAAAGGGGGCGGAGATGGATAACGCTGAGAGAGAGCTTTTGCGAGGTAATAAAGAGTCCTGATGTGGATATGAGTGAGGTGCCTGGCAGCTTGATCCTCTTCCTGTTGCTGATTCTATATAGATTTTCCATTTGCTTAAGTAGGACGTATCATATGCAGGAAATACGACGATAGCCACTGCCACTGGAAACTGATGGTGTCCTCACTCTTCCGTTGGGGCTTTAACCAACAGCAATCGATCACATGGTGAAGCTATAACAGCCTTCGTGTTATGGTTATTTAGATCCGTTATGAAACAAATTTGCTTTATCTGGGTGTTAGCCACATGAGGTGGTGATACTGCAAGTTATATTTGCATCACCTATTCAAAATCATAAATCCTTAAACTCTCTACATGTAAATAAAGACGTTGTTGACCTCAACTGCTTAAACAAGTGCAATCCTGTGTGTAGCAAATACATATTTAATCATTTGCACCGTCTATGAGCTGAGGCACTTGCCCAGTTGAGCCCACACAGAGAGATATTGACTTATTGGTCGAACAGACAAGCGTCGTTCAATAGATAGCAAACACTTAATTAGAGATGGCATATTGCCATGTGGTTAACAACACAACTGAAAATAAACCGCAGAAGAAAACATTCTATTATAGCAGCATGAGAGCTGGACAGTGCTGAAGTTCTTGGGAGATTAAAGCTGCACAGAAGCCCTCTCATCTTTGCATTAGTTTTTACACAATAAATAGGCAAATCAATGTCTTTAATGCATGCTTTAATGTGACATGAGTTTTTATTGTGATACTAATGTAATCTACGAGGCACTCGCAGCGGATTAATCAGTCCTGCTCCGATCGATTCAATTTGCTGGCAAACTCTCTCCACTTGTTATTCATATACAATATTAGATGTTTACATTTTTACTAAACCTAAGGGGGAAAAGATAAATCAGTGATACACTTAACAATAATTAAGTGTTATTGTTATAATAACTTATAACAATAATGACAAATATATGTTTTTTTTTCCTTTTCAAACCTTTTACTGAGATGAATAAAACAATCACTATCATTAAAGATGATTTCCGATGTAACAGGCTAATAAATTATCATTTCAAACCTGATTATCAATTTGGTAGACAAAAAGCTCCCTCAAGACAAATCAAAACAATCAGCCAGATAAAAACCAAGTTTGTCTCTGTGCCTGCTGCAGGCTCAGCAGTCTGCTGGTGATCCCTTTGCAAACTGACTTCCACAGGGTGATAATAAGTTACTGTCTGTCTGTTTCCCTTTACATTCAAAGAAGTTCAAGATGCTGCTGATCTTCAGTTTTTTAAAGCTAAAATAAAGGAAACTGTGAACTTGGGGGCAGCAGTGGCTGAGAAGGAAAAGTGAAATGAATAAATGAAGAGTGGTTTGGCAGTGAAAGGGCTTTGCTCTAAATGTGACAGCAGGCATGACATTGTTGTCGCAACTATATTTTTTAAAGCATTTTTTTCAGCCTCTAGTGGAACTGTTGAGCGGAGTTTGTAGGCTAAGCCACACAGACCCTAATGGGCATCGGTAAACCAAGACAGGTGGCCAAATCAATGTTTTATTTGTTTTGATGTTAGCAGGTGGATGAGGTTTTATTTCCACTGTAAAATACAGTGTGAAACAGCTGCAGAGGTGCCCTTAAGCAAGGCAGCATGCATTATAGATGTCCTCCATGCTGTGCAGTGTCTGAGCATAAAGGTCGAGTAGCATCTGGAGCATGCAGGCTACATTTGGCCTCACAGATGGACTCAGAAAACAATCATGCACGAGTGAAGAGGGACATGTATGCATTAATGGGATTTCTATTACAGTAATGAGTTTTTCATTGTTTGTTGCAAATCTTTTCCTATAGATTTAATGGATCCGAGGAACACATCATCTTCCAAAGTGGACAAAGCGCTCATTTAGATTATCCTGCACGTAACATTTCAAATGTAGCAATCCAACGACATGTATTGCACTGCGTGCAATCTGTGAGCTGCCAGTCAAGCAGGAAGATCTAAAAGCTGTCCGACCAGTAAATTCTGTGCGAGTGCCACCGCCTCATTTTTCACTCATTCTCTAAATTTGATGTTTTCTTCCCGCTGCAGAAAAACAAACTTTGATAGAAAAAGGCTCTGTCGACAGTTATCAGACTTTATATGGTAACTGCAATTTCAGATAAAGAAGCAATGTGATTTTTGTCCCCCACCCCTCCACCCAATTCCACTCACCATTTGTGCTATTCAATTTCAGGCACTGAAATACCATGAAACTTCTAAACATCCTAGAAAAACAAAGAAGAGAAAACACGGTTGAAGCCACCCACTGCTTTAAAGTAAAGAGTTAGAAATGACTGTTGGCTGAGGCAGCTTCATACTGAAGAGCCAGGAGGACAAGTGAAGACTTAAAGAGTATTGAGTGAGATGTTAGGACATTTACAAATTGTCTCAATTTAGCTGTTCCATATAGGACATATTTCAATCTGCTGGGCTCTCATGTTCTGCTGGGCCTGCAGGTCACATAAATGCATAATAAGCTATTAGAGATGTTGGTTTTCCTTCATAGTTAATGAGAGCTGAGATGTTCTTACAGATGTAGCCTGCTGGCCTCTGGCCATCAGTGTGTTCCGACTGTCTTAACAGTGAGATGGGAGAGAGAGGCTGTTAATGACTTTATTTAACTTATTGTGCGCATAGTCGCATGACGTCACGCCCCTCACGTGCTGCATCCCCCTGCCTCAGTTTTTCATCAGAGTGGATAGAGTCCGGATCAAACGGCGCTGTTGTTTGCACCTGCTGAAACGGAGTGTATTATTTTTTTTGTCCAGCTTTTTTTTTTCTCTCTTTTCTTTTGGGATGTATAATTCAAACACGCTTTCAGTCCTGTCTGTGATGCACAGTTAAAGTAATGAATTTCCTTTTTTTCTTTTTTGTTGAAGTTGAACAGAATGGTGCGAGGCTGGACTCTGATTTCCACTGACTCTCTTCGCTCCTAAACTTTTATCCTGCAGCTCCTGTGTCGGATCAAACGCAAACCGCGCTGTCCTCTGTGTGTCTGTCAGAGAGTGCGCGCGCGCGTGTGTGTGTGTGTGACAGAGCAGAGCAGCGGACGGACAGCGGAGCTGGAGTGGGAAATGCTCCATCCTCGCGCTTCCTCGTGTGTCACTTGTGGTTTTTAGAACGTCCGAAACGAGTCCGGCGGCTCCGCGTGATGTGGTTTTAGCCACTGGACTCAGCCCACGAGTTGGGATTCTCACTGCTGGATCTACAGGATGCACCATCACTTTGAAAACACATGATGTGCAACCAGAAGAAAAGTGGATCTGTCTGAGCAGTTCTCCTGACATTTGATTTGAATCTTAGACGCATCTGTTTTGGAGCCTCATACACAAGCGCGATGATTTTAACAACTTTATTCGTGATATTGACCTTACCGGGTAAGTGACCAGTTCATCTGTTGAATTTCTGTAGTTTCAGGCTGTAAAATGTTAAAACTGCTCCAAGAGTTCAGTTTGATACGTGAAGCGAGAAGGAGACAGATGTTTCTTCTGTGCTGATTTTGAATATGCAGGATGAAAGTTTGTCATCATCA
>OMNW01009425.1:40801-75799 GCA_900303245.1 Selene dorsalis
AGTGATCGGAGGTCTTATGTGTGCAGAGCTATGTCTACAAATGTGTGGTGGTGGTGGAGACAGATCTTTCCTGACTAACTTGTTGTAACTCCCAGACTCAGCGTTCACCTTGAAGGGTGAGGGCGGCGCAGCCTCCCGCTCCGCGCGCCTGGACTGCGTGAAGGCCAGCGAGCAGTGTCTGAAGGAGTACTCCTGCAGCACCAAGTACCGGACCATGAGGCAGTGCGTGGCGGGGAGGGAGAGCAACTTCACCGCGGTCACCGGTCCGGAGGCGCAGGGCGAGTGCCGCAGCGCCATAGACGCCATGAAGCAGAGCCCCCTGTACAACTGCAGGTGTAGAAGAGGCATGAAGAAGGAGAAGAACTGTCTCCGGATCTTCTGGAGCATATATCAGAGCCTGCAGGGTACGCAACCGGCCAGACAGAGCAAATGACTGATCAGTGTGTGACTTCAGGTGCTGTGGTGACTGCGACTTGAGAGAACACATGCAGATATGTAGACAGGCTGCACATTCAGAAACACACCCATCAGTCCCACAACACATGGGTGCAAAATTACACGGCACAACTTAAAGCTGTCTGCCGTGTTCAATGGCCCATTCCACTGACCAACAAGTGTGTCATCCTTTTGGTTTAATTTTTTGCGGGGGTGGGGGGTGTGGGGCAGTCAGAGAGATATGCCCCCACCCATGGTTGTATTGTAGGATTTTACATGTGTTTTCTTAAAATGCATTTTGTAGACACTTTCACATTGTAGTTGGTCAAGGTTGAGCTGTTTTACTTGTTTAGATGATAATATGTAATTTATTTGTAAGTATAGATTATTTTATAAACTAATCATGTGTTTTGTTTGTGGGAAAAACTAAAAAGAAAAAAGAGAAAAGAGTCATTATTATTACAACAGTCACCTCAGATTGCACAGAAGTAAAAGCTTTAAGTTACTTTCAAGAGAAATAGTCAAGGCAAGAACATCAAATACGTTACTGAGTAATGTTACTTTAAACCTGAATACAGCTATGCACTGCTGCAAATCTAAGTCACGTTGCAATACACAAGTGTACTTTATAGAATCAAGTCTGAAACTCAAGCTCCACAAATGTCATTGTAGAGCCTCAGACTCATTATACTGACAGAAGCCATGATACCTGTTCTCAGGTGTGTTAAACCCACACAGCAGCGATAACACTATCTTTCACAAAGTGGAACTATCGTCAAACTTATTCACAAGTTCTACACATAACATGGTTACAAGATGAGTGTTCATTTTATCAATACAAGTAAAGGGATTACTCGGTCATATTTTATTGTGATGACCAATCATTGTTTTTTTCCACACAGGAAATGATTTGCTGGAATACTCTCCATATGAACCAGTCAACAGCCGGCTGTCAGACATCTTCCGCCTGGCCCCAATCATAGCTGGTGAGAAGCAGCCTTTGTATTTCTGACATTCCTCAGGTTTAAGTTTGGATGCTGTGCAAAGCTAAATCACTGTAGATGCGGCCATTAGCGCTCAGTTATGCTTTGAACGCAGCTGAAGTCACTACACCACTACAGTTCTGTCACTATTTAACAACCACTCTTTTCTACTGCTGTCTGGTTTCAGGCTGCAGCTTTCAACTCCTATTATCCATCACAAAAGCTTTTATTTGCCACTGTGCCCCACCGTACACAAAGCAGAGTCATTTAGTATATTTCAGCTCTCAGAGCGATGAGGTCTGCTTGTTTTTTTTCCCACTGTCACAGTACTAATGCTGGAAGTAGCATTTATGTGCTAGTTTTGAATTAATCATCATCAGTAGCTTTCTGACGCCAAGGACAGAGAGACAAAAAAAAAAACAGAAATGGTGGTGTAAACATGAATGTCACACATGTCCTAATGTTAGTGGAGTGCAGGTGGACTTGGGAGCAAACATCTAGACAAAGCCATATTTAGATTTGCTGGGATCAGACATACATCCACAGAGGAGCAATTAACCGTCTGTCTGTGTTCAGTGGCACTGATAAAACAAGAGCCGTGTGTGTGTGTGTGTGTGTGTGTGTGTCAAGCGCAGCACTCACACTGGCATTCTTCAATGCTGACTTTCTGGCTGGAGGAGGGCGTCTCCTGCGCTGGCCAGCTACCATTTCAGTAAAAAAATGGTTATTTGATTCTCTCCCCTCTCTCTCTCCTTCTCTCTCTCTCTCTCCTTGGCCCTCTCTTTCCCCCTCTCTCTCTCTCTGGCTCTTGCTGTGATTAAATCCACTTAGTGTATCACCATGGCTCTGCTCCATATGCGATGACATAATGGTGAACTGTATTTCAAATAGAAAGTAAAGAAATTTTTGGATTTTCCCTCCTGTGCTGGAATGGTGCAAATGTAAGACAAAGATAGGTTTGATCGACACATCATTACTGATGGTCCTGGGATTATCAAGAGTTTCAAATCTTGCTACATCATACTCTCAACCCCATGGCACCAGTGACGTCTCCTCTCTGCTGGGGCTTTTGGAAAGTAAATCTTTATGTGCTTGAACCTTTCACATCCTAAATTGGTGAGTCTATGCTGCTTGGATGAGGAACTTGGTCCACATAGAAGTGGAGTTGAGTGCTGGCCATCTGTTCCATCTTGTCTTGTGCTGACAGCAACAATATGGCCCATGAAGGTTCTGGGCTCTCTGAGTGGACTGAATCTCCTGCCTCTGATCAGGATTGGTTGCTGTGCACCTTGTAGCCTCTGCTGCCGACCAGCACTTCATTTAAGATTGATGGTTCTTGAGACTTTGTTGATTCTTGCTAAAAAAATAAACTGGGCAAGTGGTTAAGGTTTTATGGCACTTCAAGATATTGGGACAACCAGTGAAACAAAATAGACAATATTCAAAGGTCTAGAAGAAAAGGCATCTTAAAATGTTCAGGTCATTTTATTAAACTAAAATTTAAAAAAACAAATGGGAAATGTTATCTTGATTAACATATATTTAAAAATGGCATTTGTTAATAATGTCCTCTTCCATCAAAATTGTAAATTGTGTGTGTTTTTTTTTTTAATCATTGTTATTGGCTGCTATTATTACAAGAAATCACTTGGATTAGGCAAGCAAGATAAATTGGGTGCAGAGATGGAGCTCGAGTGGCCAGATAATGTATAGTGGTGTGTAAACAGCCAAAGGGGCATGTAAAAAAAAAAATCCACTTAATGGGTTAGATATCAGTAATCCATTTGCCATAAGTGACCTCATTCCTGTCTGCAACTAAGCCAAGCCTGAGGCAATCTACTGTGTAAAATAATGCACATGTGAGTCAGTATGGAACGATCCCTAATGTATCCCATAGGTCAGCTGCTGCTATAAGGTTGCTCGCTAGTGATTAGCTAAAAAACAAATACCTTGTTATGTACATTTAATCAAAATCAGTTTTTAGCTAACTGGATTTTAAAAATATGATGATTTCTCAAAACTAAAAACAAAACATCTGGCAACAAGAAATCAATCAGCATCTGCTCTGTTAGCAGTATTGAGACTGTAGTAAGGCACAGCAGTGTTGGTGATGTGAGCTTATACCTGCTCACATTGACAGTGCTAATATGGGGATGTTAAACAGTTGTAATATTTCTCATGTGGAAAATCTTAATTTATTTTTCTCTCATTTACAAGTATTGGACATGTAAATTGGTTTGCTTGGAGACAGAATACGATGATAAGGCAGGGGATCACCACAGCGATTACAAACTCATCCTAAGAGACAAATAAATGTCCATCAGAGTGAGATTGTTATTATGGACCAGTTTGCTATTCCTCCTGCTTGACGTCTCTTTATTTGTGGCTGCAGTGAAGCTTAATCAATTATGATGTATCTATAACACCACCAATTCAAACTACATGGCGAGCAAATAACTATTAGAATAGTCACTAGAAACAGTTGAAAGTAAGTGCTGCACCATTTATAAAAATCAATGAACACGTGCCTTTCACAGATGTAACACAATGCTGTTGTGCAGACAGCAAGAACAACTGGACGACAGGATTGCTCTTAACAAGGAGAACAACCAAGCTTCTGTACCCCACCCCACCTTTACGTGTGAAAATTTACTGCCGTACCAGAGGACATAGACAAATAAAAGTCAAAGTCATGACTAAATTATTCTCTACTACAGTCAACTTTGGATTATTAGAAATTTATCTGTCGCTTCTTTCTTACACTTCTTTGCAATCCCACTGCTGCGGTTCAGATAGCAGGGGGTGTTGCAGTCTATCTGCTTGTACAATCACATTCTCAACTCATTACAAGTAAGATTCTTTTTAGAGACAAGATGTACTGATTCTCCTTATCCATAGCAACTCTGACACTACTGGTATGAGAAATGATTAGATTCCAAGAGGATTATCGAAGCAGCACATACTGTACATAAGAATGAGCAAGAGAATAAAGTCGGCTGCTTCATTCTACCCTTCACTATGTTCTCAATACTTACCTTTGAAAAAGGAAAACAGCACTTCGTCCTTTTTTGAATGTGTCAGTGAGAATCAGTGGTGCTTCTTTGCAGGGACACCACTTTGTATTTTTATGCCTGTACCCCAGAAAAGGCCAGAGCTTTTCACTTGACCATTCTATCTCATTGAGTCACACCCACATATGTTATTGACACCTTGAGGGAACTTGGATTCAATGTTAAAAAGATTAGACTTTGGTGGTTCAAGGTCACGATCATGGACCTCAAAAAACATAGTTTTGGCCTTTGGAAACTTCTTAAGTTTTGGTACAAACATCGACTTGTAACAGCGATCTTGGGGGAAAAACAAAAAAAACAAACACTTTTTGGCCATTCCTTAAGACTTCACTCAGCAGTTTTGACAAAATCTTACACAAATGGTTAATATTTTATATGATGCTGGATAAATGGTGATGTAACCTGAAACCAGTCTGAGTGGGGGAAGCATGGCGGTAACTTCAATTTAATCAATAAACTCCTATACCTCTCATGTTTCCATGCAATAACCACTAGAACTGGGGGCACATGCTCTGAGCTGCAATATACTTCAAGTTTTAAGATGAAAAACAAGAAAATTTCAAAACACCCTCCAGCCACTTACTCAGTTTACACCTAAGCAGCCATATTCTCAGAGGAAAAGGCTCACTACTGGTCCCACCACTAAGCCCAATATTTTCAGCTTCTGATCCCAGTCTACCCTTACAGCTCATCAGTAGTCATACAGAGAACCGAGTCAGTGAACAAGACATGAGCCTTGGCATGATGATTTTCCGTAGCAAAGATCTCAAGAATAATTCAGTGGGTCTCACTGCCTGAAGCAACAGATTAATCCTCAGTAGTCTTTGTCATCTGCCGCTGGTCCAGCCTGCCTGTAAACTTAGGATGTGAGCACAGCAGACTGCTCCATCTGAACATCAGAGTGGCCATCAGTAGATGAAACACTTTAAATCTGCTGATCCTTCCTACACACAAGAGTGCTTTCGGCCATATCAGCGAATCATCTGACGGCATTTCCTTTCACACGCTTTTCCTTTGTTTTTATTCTGCCCCTCTGTAACCGCAGAATAATACAATTTATTCCAAATGAGTTAACCAGAGGGAGTTAAAAAACTCAATAATAAACACAAGTTGTGGACTGTATAAGTTTGAAATTCACCTATATGCTGAGTAATCAAATATTAAAACATTGACATTCAGTGGTGTGATGCAAAGCAAACAAATCTTAACCATGTTTATTAGCGAGCATACTGTATTTCAGAGTTTGGTCATTTTCATAAAAGAAAGCATAATAGGTTTGTTTCATATAACATGAGATTTCTGGATGGTGCATATTGTAGTCATGTGCACAGGGGAAACTACAGGGGTGGACACAATAGTACATTAAAATGTAATCTAAGACACGCCACATTTACAATATTACTGTATGAGGGCTCAGTGCTTTTTATTTGTAGTCCCTGAGGAACGCAACAGCAAAATCACTTCAATGAATGAATGAGAAGTAATTTTCCTGATATCAATATGCAGCATGAATCTTGTTTACCTTTGACAATCTAAAGTAAATGGATCATGTCCATGACACTGGACTGCATTTAAGTTGGAGGCCAATGCAATACTTTTCAACAGAGAGTTTACTGTGAATAATGTTGAAGAAAAACTGGAAAAAGTGGAAAAAGGTTTATTTACTTTGCTACTGCGCTCTGACACTTTGAATTAGCTACATCATGCAAATCATGAATATGATGAATCATGCCCAGAGTCTCATTAAGTAAATACTATCAGACACATAGAAACACACCATCTTTTTACTATATTCATGGAGACCCATCGTTGGAATAATGCATTCCTTCCCCATCTCCCCCAACCTTAACCTTCACAGCTGAATGCCCAACTCCGACTTAAACCTGATTTCAATCCTAAAACCAAACCTCAACCCACAAAGAGCCATTGGGTCCATCTTTAGGTGCTTTCAGACGCCAAAGGCACAGTGGGCTCACAGTTTTCAGACCTCAAGAATATAGTAAAACAACAACACACAGTCACAGTCAATCCACATACTGACTAAACCACTCACAGCATTTTCTGCCACTCTGACAAAATGTTACTCTAAGACGGAGGCTCAGTAAAGCAGCTTGGGGAGTAGAAATTCTTCACCAAGATGAGTGTACCTGATGGCTCAGCCATGGCAAGTTCTGTGCAGGGAGCCAAGTGGATATGCAACCATGAGTGATGCAGGCAATGGCTAATCGTGGCTTTGAGATAAGCAAATAAAACGCTGTTGGCTGCAGGTGACGCAGGATGATGCTTTTGGGCAGGAATGACATTTTTTGATGTAAGTTAACCTCATCCTGCACTCAAATATGCAAACAAACATGTTCACAAAGACTTGCAGTCAAACTCAAAATATGATGCGACTTGTGA
The DNA here is from genome assembly GCA_900303245.1 of Selene dorsalis. NCBI lineage: Eukaryota > Metazoa > Chordata > Actinopteri > Carangiformes > Carangidae > Selene > Selene dorsalis. The sequence goes on from OMNW01009425.1 coordinate 47,691, forward strand.
GCACCACTGCTGAATGGAGACCCAGTATCTACATACAAATCAGTAGCACAGATTCCCATACTGTGGCAGTAACGTACACATCTTCAGAATTCAAAAATATCTGAGTGCCTCAGGCTTTTCCCTACACCTCAAAAACTGATACACAGGTGCATAGATATACCGATTCATGGTTTTACTTGGAAGTAGGAAGCTGGAAGAAAGAACAAATAAGAAAGTCTTCAACAGTGACTATATTTGAAGTGCTTATCACGAGATGGCAAATTTGTATGTTATGAGAAACCTATATTTCTGATTGATTGGCCAAGTGGAATCTCCTTTGATCTGAGCGGATAGCTGACATTTTGAAAAACAGAAAGCAAAAGTGCCCCTGGGCATCCACATATCTGACTCCCGCACTGCATTGACAGGTGCAGCCACAGAGATTTGCACCCTCTTCTCCTGCTCTCTCTCCCATATCCTGCGCTCACAGTAGCACCATATGTCCAGTCATCTTACTTTACCTCATCTTCACAACCAGTGAGTCAGAGCTGGAGGAGATGTCACATAACAAGATGTGCCCACAAAACTTTTAAAGGATAGTTTGGCTTCCACTGGGTGTTGTTTGCTTGTCACTATGAGGATGAATATTTCATTAGTATTTTTTTAGCAACTTTCTCAGCATCTTGTAATCTTCATCATTATTACTTCATCTGCAGGGATTTCCATTCTGCGCAGAAAATCTGGCACCATGAATTGCGGTTTTATGGTCCACAAAGTCCCACAGTTGTACATCCTCGTGAGCTTATATCAGAATAATGCTGGCAGCCCCCAGCAATGCTCTACTACTTTTTAAATCAATGCAGGATGAATGTCTTTCTAGAGGATTAAAATGGAGGAATGGATAGCCAGCACAGTGGGAGCTAAGTGAGATTTTGCTAATTACATGGGTGCACTTAATAAATGGTTCTTAGGTCTGGTCATAAATACTAAGACACTGGCGTGGATTTATTGATGCTGGAAGGAAGCCTGATAGGCGGCAGGGTGCCATAAAGGAGAGGGCTCTGACCACTGCTGTTTTTTTTCCATTATAGGAGATGACAAAGAGGCCACTAAGTGGAGGGATATGTTTAGAAGGATTAAATAAAGCAGTGATGCATTGTGAAGAACTTTGATTTTGGATCATTACATAGACAGCAATGGAGACTCTATAATGTAATTATCTTATGGCTTGGAGTATTCTGGGCTAGAGAGATGTTAGCAAGAAAAACTGGTATCAAAGGCAGATGAAAACATGATGCTGAATATTCATAATACACAGGTTTGGCTGCACTTCAACGTAAGTGTACCAGTCTCAAATTCTATACAGCCTGTTGTTTGGAGGTCACTGATACTTTGAAGCCATACAATCTGCATCTCTCTTTCTTTTCACGTCATATACAGACAAAAAGGGCAATTGCATAACTACATGTTCAGGCCGCAAAAGAGTAGGTTGAGTCATTTCCTGGCAGAACATTGTTATCCAGAACTGCTACACTGGAATTTAACCATCAAGAGAAAGTCGTTCTTTGCAACCAGCCCCACTGATTCTGACCTCACTGCCCCTTTGTTTAATGGTGGCACCATTCCAGGACATTTTAAAGGTCTTATTTAATCCATGTGTCCTGCGGAAAGAGATGATTAATTTGTCTAGGTCTGCATCTATAAACATAGCCCCAAAAAAGGTTCTCTTGGATAGTAGTGTATCCATATTCCCACCAGGCATACAACCGAACATCTGCAGTATTGTTTCTATGGTGATATCAGAGACCAGAACAAGCGATTTAATTCATGGGTCAGCTGACAAGAAAATTAAATAGTGACTATTCTGGTTATTAATTAATCATGTAATCTGCAACCATGATTAACTCATGATGCTCAACCATCAATGATCACCAACTGGTTCATTGGTGCCAGATTCTCAAACGTGAAGTGTGTACTTCATTTTTGCCAAACTGTGATGGATATGTCGTGTTGTTTTAGTCTAAGAAAAACTTAGCAGACAATACTTCAGCCATGTCTCCACGCAGATATACTTCATGTAGAACTAGTCTTTTACTAGACCTAACCCATAAATTAGAACATTGCAGAAAAGGTCTTTCTCACTTCACTGCGAGTGAAGCGCCCCCCCCCAGGACACCATAATTGACCTCTCCTATGAGATTCCACTTTAACCCAACCTGGCTGGCGGTCCTTCAGAAGGTCTTTTGTATCAGCCTGTCAGAGGTCACAGGGTTGGATTCCAGTGTTTTCTACGTTGGTTTCTGCAACAATGTCAACATGGTGGCCTTGCTCAAGGGGTGCAACTTAAGAAGGCTAAGTGAGATTTGTTTTTCTTAAGATGTCCTTTTAACAAGATATTATGATTCACAAATCACATTCCTGTAGCTTGTGGGCTTTGTCTGCGAATCCAATGGAATAAGACATTTCACAGTATTTTACAGAGAATCAGACATTAAGAGGATTACAGAAACAAGCAAAGATTGTTTTCAGATGATTACCATTGTCGTGCAGCACACAAAAATTAAGCAGCACAGAACAAAGCACACACAACTATTAACAATGACCTCACTACAGACATGTTTATACAGCTTTATAGAACTATGGCTGGAAGAATTTATCAAGTAACAGAATCACGTTTCTGATTAACCATGCTGTTTTATGATATGATGCTCCCCATGTACTCTACGGGGAAACATGAATGAAGTAATTGTTGGACTTAATTTCATGATTCTCCTTTAAATTTGAATGTGGTCTTGCAATAATGGTTTGTCCTGAAATTTTTCCTGAAAGCGACAATATATGACCCCAGAATTAGCTTATTAAATGCAAAAGTGCTCTTGATAGAAAAGGTTTTTCACTGCCGTGGGGTGTTACATCTTTATGAAGTCATACTGTGACCTACAGCTTCAACCTCCTAACTCACTTAGCTACATGCAGACACAAATATACACACGCTGCCATGTTTTAACCCATCTCCTAAAAGTAATCATTTATTTTCCTAAGCTTGCTTTTAAGGTAAACATGTTGAATTTGAAAACTGTCACACCTATGGTCCACAAATAGCCACTACAGGATCACAGCCCACATCTCTGGGCACTTGTCAGATGTAAGTAATGGGTTTTGTAATATGTGATTAACCTAAGGTTCAAGAATGTATTCAGATTTAATCATGGCTCATTCTGTGGTGCATGAAAGAGTGCACTGAACTTCAATTCCACCTCAGAAGACAGAATTACAGAATCCATTCTTCCATGCCGAGACTGAGGACTCAGTTTGTGTTTCTGTGCAGGAGTCAGTGGAGCAGGAAGGACTTTAACTACAACAAATGAGAAAAATGAGATGTGAGAGTCATTATGTTGGCCAGGGAGTGATTTTTCTGTGATGGAAGGAAGGACATACTGGATTGGAAGCAATGATGGGTGGGCTTGGTTCATGCAAGGAAAAATGCACTTTTTGAGCAGGTGCAAACACACAACAAGACATCCTAATATGACATGAAGAGTTTTTGGGAATGCTCTGAATAGTGACTGTTTAAGCTTTTGTCTAAATCAAAGAGATGAGATGTCACCTTCAGGGGGTTTGATCAGAGAGGCCAGACATAATGAGGTCTGAGAGGAATCTGATAAGAACAAGTTCAGTCAGAGAATTTAGAGTTCAAATGTGCAACCAAGCTATTGCAACAAATCGAGCAACCGGGGGGACAGATTGGTGCAATACTTTATGATGAATTCACTGTGAAAGATTTCTGCATTTACTTGTGTGTTTGCAAATAAAAGCATGACCATATTCAGAAAAGCTCAATTCTCTCATTCAGTTCATTTCTTGGTGTATCAGGTGCAGTTAATGATGAAATTCATGTGGAACGCAGTGAGAAATTTGTTTTAAAAACAATGAAAAGATACCCAGGGGACAATTGGGAGATAAGTTTTCTCCTGGCTATGACTCATCATTTAGAAAATTCATGTCCATATTGACACAATAGCTTTTTTCAATACTTTAGGTCCTTAGAACTGGGTACAAGTGGAGTTCTGTGATTTCTTAGGTGTGATGGAGTCAAATATTTAAATAATGATAATAATCAAAATGACATTCAGAGGTAACAGAACTGTGAAACAGAGAGAATGAGAATGGCAATGCCAGACAATACTTCTCAATGATGCCATCCTTTCCCTTCTTAAAAATCTGAATCACTCCACTCAAATATTTCTGAATTATGATGCTCCAACATCAGTATAACCTGCACAAGAAAGCAATAATTCTTTTATGAGGAAGTATGAAACTGTGCTTCTCTCCTCTCTCTTAGCTGAGCCTTCATCCACAAAGGAGAACAACTGCCTGAATGCTGCCAAAGCCTGCAACCTGAACGACACCTGCAAGAAATACCGCTCATCTTACATAAACCCCTGCACTAGCAGGGTATCTGCCTCGGAGGTGTGCAACAAGCGCAAATGCCACAAAGCTCTGCGACAGTTCTTTGACAAGGTAATTAAACACGTTTGTATATGCATATTTTTTGTATTTGATTTTGTTGTTTTGCTACTTCACCTAACAGGTGTCAAATATCAGAGGGGAAAATATCATTTTGAGCGAAGTTTTAACATTAAGTTGTTTTTTTTCTATCCATTTTCTATCCAGCGGTCTCATTTCCCCAAAGCATGGCACTTGTATTATAATACATCATAAAAGGCTAGTAGTCACACTAGGTGGCAGGTAAAGTTGATACGTGCCCTCGATCTTCATATCTTGTCTGCAGTATATTTTATAAATTGGGTAAAGATAAGTTATTCAGCCACTTTAGCACAGGTGGGAGCTGCATTACAAATTCCAGACATCACTGGATACCTGGGAGAAAGTGGCAGTTTTTTTCTTTCCCTCAAGGTTAAAACACCACCTGGGTCAACATGCGTCCTTTCTTTTTTCCTCAAAATCAAGGTTCCAACTAAATACAGCTACGGGATGCTGTTCTGCTCCTGTCCAATGGGTGATCAGACAGCATGTGCAGAACGCAGGCGGCAAACTATCGTACCCGTTTGCTCCTACGAGGATAAGGACAAACCAAACTGCCTGTCCCTTCAGAACACATGCAAGACCAACTACATCTGCAGGTAGGAACGTACAGAGCAAATCACCTGCAGGGAGAACCTCAGTGGTACTTCTTACAGTCTAATGGCTGATTTAGGGCACTGTACAAACAGAAAAGTGAACAGTCACGACGTAAATCTACAGAAAAAGTGTCCGTTTGAGGCCAAGGACTATTCTTTTAACTATCATGCAGGTAATGGAAATTAAAATGAGAGGAGCAAAGACAATTACCTAACTGCTGCTTTAACAAGACAAAGCACTTTGGTCCCCATTAGCTTGATGTCCAGTAAAAGGCATCAGAAAAATTACCAGCCCTAACTTCTAATGTCTATGTTGTTTCTAGGTCGAGGTTAGCCGACTTCATCAGCAACTGTCAGCCAGAAGCTCGATCCATATCCGGCTGTCTCAGAGAGAACTACGCTGATTGCCTGCTGTCTTATTCGGGTCTTATTGGTACGTTGTTCTCTCAAAATATAATAACTGCTTTAAAATTTGCCCGATTGGTGATGTGACTAGACTCATAGACTCCGTTCCTGAGACTGCACCGCTAATCACGCTCCTTTTGATTTGCTCTGTTGCTGTGTTTTCTGCTGAACAAATCAATGAAACTTTTTCACATGAGCTTGCAGCATAAAAAATGTAATTTATTCAATTTAATACCATTATTTGTCAGCCAGTCTTTAAGTTATCAAACTTGATTGTATTGCTTTGTAATCTTTTCCCTTCATAAAAGAAGGTGCATTGAGCTTTTGTCGGTTGTTTAGAAGAGATAAAGTTTTAAATTTTGTTTTTCCTAAACCGAAAGCAAAGAGACACCCATCCAAAGGGTTGCAGCAGCTGCACAAAATATAAGCGTATTCCCTAAGACAACAAGTAGAGTGAGGAGTTATCACAATGCGGTCACTATACAGCCATGTAGCTCTTGAGTCATGCATTACAAGTCAGAGGTTAGAGCACCAGATCAACTTGGCAGCCAGGCAGCTGAGATCACAGTCAATAAACTGCTAATCTGTACATGCCATCACAGTTCAGAGATCACAGCACTGTGCTCATTTCCTTTTTGATCAGCCTTTCCTCCATCAGCAGGTTTCATTATGTAGAAAGGTAAAATGATGTCCCACTGAGCTCTCGTAATGAGATTGGAGCGCCGGGCAACACTGACCAATTGCAAACTCAACAGGCGGACATTTTAATCGACACCATTCATATTCTAGCTCACACAGGTTACATCCTAATGGGTACCCTCTGGGTAACACAACTCATCTCTGACTCTGCACACAAAAAAACGGCGTGTACTAGAATGGCTAATAAGTATGGGCCTACTTAACCTCGTTCTCCCTTCAGAAAGGCAACAGCTTTGTTTGGTTACATCGGGATGACAAAATAGGCAAAGCCTTATTCGACTGTGCTGATGAAGTATAACGCGCCCCCAGCTTCTTCACCACTGTTGACTCCCAGTGGGTGGTAAGCAACAGCAGCCCTGAAAACACTTTTAAACACACTGTGGAGCTCTGGTGTGCCACCTTTGTTGACATTAGCACTTCTTTGAATAATGTGCATGTTGTGGAACAGACATGACCACTGGCAATGCTACATAATTAGGGGGAAGCTGCACAAGTCAGTGAGGATTATAATCAGCAGGTTGTTGTGTCACTGTCAAGGGAGAGGGTAGAGTCAATAAGTGTCACCCCTTATGCCAGTGAAGCCTTATTAAACATTAAAGCGTTTGTGAAATAGTATGATAGTAAAGCAGCTCTTCGTTGAGCTGGCCTGCAATAGCCTGCAAGGTCTATAGGCTTTGTAAAAGGGGTAATGGCTTCCTATAATAGTGGATAAGCTTACCCCGATTGGCTGACCTGAACATTCAAATTTCAGTGTGCAGAGCGACTAAATTAAGACTAGAGTCCTGTTGGAGGGCTTTAACTATGATAATGGGATTACACTTACAAAGCCTCACAGTGGTTTTTCTCTCTTTTGTGCTGCAGGTACGGTGATGACTCCCAATTACGTGCGATCTCTGGGTATTAGCCTGTCACCGTGGTGTGACTGCAGCAGCAGCGGGAACAGCAAGCCAGACTGTGATAAATTTGCAGAGTTTTTCACCAACAATCGATGCCTACGTGAGTTCCCATATTCAGGCGTTCTGCAGAAATTAATTTCTCCTGCCAGCTTTGCACTGTTCTTCACCGCCTGAGGTCAGATTGACCAGTTGTTCCGTCTAGACTTTAACTGAGTCTGTTGAAATTACAGAGTGGAAGACAATGCCTTGAAAAGGGAATAGCATCAGGTTTTGACACGTTCTCCCATCGAATGTTTGATAAGCAACAGTCTCATGAGTATGAGTGGCATTCACTGGCATTTCAACAGTCTAAAGTACTCACTCAAAGTCTAGACCTCCTCAGTTGCTTTGTAATTAAGGCTTTTTGGTGTAAATAAGACAGAAACCATTTTGTTGAGTTGTTTTTGTCCCACATTGTGTTTTACTAAAGGAAAGCTTTCTTCGATTAAAGATATGCTCAGGAGGAGGAAAGTTAGATGATATACTTTATTCTTTAAGTTTCCTTTTTTCGGGCAGATAAGGAGCTCATTTTAGCACAGCTTTCTCATAGCTATTAAAAGGCAGATTGCTGTAAAAAAAAAAAAAAAAAGGCTCTTGAGAAAGGTCATGTCATTTTTTTCATACCCAATTATCTCAAGTATCAATTATGAGCAGCTTTTAGTTGGACATTAACAAAATGTCCAACTAAAAACCAGACAAAGAGGGAAGAACCATACTAACCTGTTAGTGCAGACTACATTTTTAAAAAACAGGGCTTAGGGAACACTCAGGTGAATAATGCTTCTTACATTCATTTATAACATTTTACAATGTGGTCATGATTCTGGATCTATATTTTACAGAATATCTGTACAGTATTTCTTCCACTTTTCATTTACCCTGTTGCATTCCACTGAAGTAGATTCTGGATAATACAGCACAGATCCAACACACTATTTTTTTTTTTATAGGTAATGCCATCCAGGCATTTGGCAACGGTACTGATGTTGGAGTTTGGCAACCTCAACCCCCGATTCAGCCGACTGTAGTAGAGCCCAGCATCACCCGGAGGGGTAAAGAGCGAACCAGTAATGCTCTGGACGCACTGACACACATGACCAAACTGGATCTTGATGGAGATTCACTATATCACGTCTGTGGGACCTTACAGGTGAAGTTATAAATGTAAAGGGTTTTAAAAGTTGTCTTTCTGTGGCTACAAGCTGCATTTTCTCTTGACTTGTCAAAATAAGCTACATTCCAAAATAATACAGAGGGAAGTGGATATGAAATCACTGCATAGTTTTTGATAAAGTTAAAATGTCACCCACTAAATGTGTCTCAGAAAGAACTACTCTGACTCTCAATTTTCATAATAGATATTTACTAGAGTACATTTGAGGCAATTTTACTAAGCCATTTAAAGGTAAAATAAAATGACAAATATGAAATCATAACACAGAATAGCAAATGCTGCATTGTGGCCCTAATTTCCCCTCAAACTCAGAAAACAAGGAGTCTGAATCCAGACTGAGATCTAAACATCAGGTGGAGATCCAGAGATTCAGAGCCTCTGATGTCAGACGTCTGCCTCTGTCACCTTGATGGATCAGGGATGGTTTTATGATGGCATGCACAGAATCGCCCCTCCTGGGCAGAAAGATGAGACGTTAGTGTGGAGTCGGAGTCACCAAAGCTGTCGTGTCAAAGCTAATTGGTTGCCACAGTAACATCAGAGATGGCCCACAGGGTTGGTGTGTCTGTGTCTGTCTGTGTGCGAGTCTGCCTGAAACAGTTTTTGTTAGCACTTTGCAACCTTTTCCGATAAAAATCACAGATCTCGGCGGGACCAGTAGATTGTCTGAGGACCAAAGCCCATCCTGATGTAGCAAAACATTATTTCTGAGGAAAGACCAAGGTTTAGGTTTACCTCCAAACAAATATAGCAGCTTATTGTTAAATAATAAATATGGAAATGCTGACTGCTGGTGTGAGACTCCAACTTCAATATCTACCTACTGCTTTTGTACTCAACATAATTCACTTCTTCAAAGTAGCTGCATAATTACTGCAAACTCAGCTGCTCTGACAGCATCTGTACAAAACTGAAGCATTTGAAAACAAGAAGAGGTCAAAAGTTCATTTTAGACTTTATAAACCATAGTTGAGCCAATTCTGTCATTTCTGCAATCCAGCTCATTTAATTCAACATTTGTCCACTAGTAAACTATTCTAGTTTACCTTACTTTAGTTAAAATATCAAATATCAAATGCAGTTGTTGGGCATCTGTTCATTTTGCTGATTTTGAAACTCACATCATAAATTGCATGTTTTTCTTAAATGTGCTTTTAGACCCAGCAGCTCCTATGGTATTTTTTGGCCTCACCAGCACACATTTCAAACCTGTGCTATTCCCCACTGATAAATACTACAGGGCTATATTTTCAAATGAGATCATATCACGTTACTTTAAGCAAGACAATCTATCATATTGGCTTTTAATAGCGATAATATGATTTATCACCTGTGCAAACATCCTCCAGGAGAAAAGACCTCCTATAGAGCAATTAATCATTCTTCTCAGAAACCTGCCTCATACAATTCTTTCTACTTAAAAAGCAATGCATGGAGTGTTTATAATGTTCCCAAACCACTGTAGAGTCACTTTATCATTTTCTGTACGCCATCTCTGTATCTGTGAGTGTGTATTTCTTTGTGTGGCTTTGTGTGGCTATGTGCGTGTGTGTGAAAATGCATGTGGGGATTTTTGTGTGTGGCTCAAGAGGTTCGGTGCGAGAAAAGTTCCTCTGCCTGCACAAACAGAAGATCTCACAAGACAAGACAAACTTAGAGACAAGCAGATGCACTTGAACCTTCAACCAGTTCCTTGAGGATGATTATACAGGAGGGTTCATGCAGGTCTAGACTGTGGGAATAAGTGGAAACTGAAACCATATTCAGAAATTCAATTAGTGGGATTGTTTTGGCCTCGCACTTGTGACATTGGGAGTTTAGGCTAATGCAATAATGATTACACTTGACCTCGTCATACTTGAAAGGCTACACCCTTATTTTAACAACAGCTGAACTTCCAGGTCAAGGCAATTTCTTCATCCCATTACACTGGGATTAGCTAAATGACTGACAGTGACAAAGAAGCAGGCAGAGTTGTATATGCATATATTTCACAGAATCCCAGAACTACCCATGAGCCAGTGTGAGATCTTGAAATACAGGAAAACCAAGTTGAACAACAATACAAGTTGACGTTTCCTTGTCATCTTTCTCGTTTCCTTCCTCCTAGGCCCAAAAGCTGGTGTCAAACCAAACTGTCGATACAACTGCATGTGTGGTAAGTATGTGGTATTCTCCACATTCCTTTCAAACTTTCTACTGAAGCTCCAACAATAGTATTTGGGATTCATACCGATATTTCAGAATCAAAGAAATAAATATAATATGTGTAATACATCTCTATGTCAATATAGAGAACATTCAGTCGGTATAATTCAATAGAAACTCTTTCATAATATTGTACTTTTACCAATTTAATATCCAGTTTTGAAAAATAGGCACAAAATAAAACTGACAAGAATGAAAATGAAAACAGATGAAAAATGGATTTAAATACACAAAGAAGTAAAGCCAATATATGTCGCTTGTCCCAGTCTCAGATTAATGGTTAAGCTCACAGAAAAAAAAGTAAATGATCCATTTCAAAGCATTTTATTCCACTCCATATAACACTCTGTGGTCTTTCCCCCCAGAACCATCAACTGGACGAGTCCAGTGATTCGAATGCAATTGCTAGAAGCTCACCAGCTGAACGCACCTGCTTACACCCCTCAAGTCTGCTTCTTGCACTAGTCATTGGTTTCACACTCACAGTATCACCACTACAAGGTTTCTACCTTTTGTAGGATGCAAGGCCTATGGATCAACACTCTTATCCCAGGAAGTGATTCAAGTCATGTACTTTAATTTAGACATTTGTCAGAGTGTGACACCTTCATTTTTCTTAAAGTGGAAAAGAGCAACGCGGTGTGGTAGAAACACTGAGATCATAAACAACAGTGGATTATATTTGCGGAATCCATGTTTACTGTTGCTGTGTTGAAAACAGACCTGCTGGAGCTGGTGCTGAGATATCAGCTCATTTGCCTTCCATGCCTTGTGGGGGCAATTTGGTGACTTCAAACATCAGATCCACACATAGAGACGCTAATTTTTTTTTTTTTTTTGGAGTTCAAACCCTGTGATCTGATAACCATGTGAATAAATTCACCTCTCTGGAATGTGTGCGATCGGTGCACACCTCACTGAACGGACTGCCAACATGCTGAACAGTGTTTCGACGATAACATGGATCAGTCTCTGCATAACTGTGCTTTGAGTCATTCTGTTAATAAACTTGCTTTAGTTTAACAAAAAGGAAAACTAGGTGTTGATCTATAACATGTTACTATGGACAACTAAACCACAATCAAACATTTGAACTTATTTAAAAGCCCATCGCAATTTGTTGTTGAGTATTCTCAAAGGACACAAGACATATCAACCTGAACATTTTCTCTGCTCCATTTTCAGTACTAGGTATAGATCAATTTTGTTGATGGATTTGGTTGTTATGGTGTATTGTGGTTCACCTCTCAAAAGAACATTTTGTACATATTATACATGAAATGTGCACTCTGTTACAGTTTGCTGCTGTTAGCTTGTAACATATTGTTAATGTAATGTTTTTGAGAGTGTATGTTAGTTTTTGGTGATTGAGGCCTCTCAGCTTCACCTAGTGTAGCTATGATTTAGAAAATGTGATGGGATATGGTTCTTTCCTCATGTGGCTACAGATATGACTTTATTGTGTAATTATATTTTGATGGCAAAGTGCATAATGTTATCTTAAACAGTATTTTTCTTGGAGGAATATCAAAGTATCTGCAACAGCAATGAGAACATAAAGAATTTACAAAAGTGTCTTTCGTGGATAAAAAGACAAATATCTTTTGTTAGTTTGATCAAGATTCTTCATACTGCCATGATTTATTTCATTTTTTTTCACTTTCACAGGACAGGGGATGATGAATGAGGAATGTGTATATACCCACATGGAGAGCAAATGCCAAAAGACAAAAAGGCAGTGCACATTAATTGCTAGCAATTATTGCTGATGCAAATGGAGAAAAGATGAAAACACTTACAGTTATTATATATTTAATGACAGCCTAATTATTGAAGCCATTCAAAGAATGTACAACATAATGACAATGAACACTAAAGACTTGTTTTTAAACATCCTCATCATTTCTACAAAAAAAAAAAAAAAAAAAAATTGTCAAAAGTGTCTGTTAAATCATCCTCCATGTATGATCCCTGTTGACATCTTGACTAAAGCTGGTTATGATGAACTTTTTATAGACTGTCTCACATTTCTTTTGTCGATCTTTGAAAAGGGTCAAAAACGTTTTGGTAAAACAGAAATACTACATATCTGTTCATCTCATTTGACTTATTGATATTACCACCATTTACTTTAATACATCTGTAGGTGGAGACATTTATGTACAAGTAGCCATGAAGAAAAATTTAAAATTTGGCTTATCTGTTCAGTGTTTGCCAAAGAGCTGAAATAAAAATAGTGAACATTGACTCATGCTGGTTTCACTCAACAGCAAATGATATATTCTGTTTTTGGCTCATGTCATCCCTTATGCACAACGCTAGTTTATCTGGTGTTTTAGCGACTGGGAAAGATTCCTGTAACGCAGGATTAGAAGATAGCACCTGCCAGACAGACCGCCATTGTCAGTCAGATCACATCAGTCCCGGTGCGGAGTGACACAGGCAGACAAGGACGCAGCCTACAGAGGACAGACTGTTTTGGCACAGTGATGGAATACTTGACCTAGACACAGAGCCCAAGATTTATTAGACGTGTCACAGAACCAAAAGGGCCAAAATATCCTCCTTGTGTTATGCATTAAATGGAAATGACAAGTGCCCACTCTCACTGACATGGGAGGATAATATAGTGAATGAATGGAGGTAGTCTAATACATGTTGCGTCTAACAGATCACAGGTGTGGTGGAGGCCTCAAGAGAAGTGCTGGGCTACTTCAAGAATGTATGTTATGAATCCATATCCATGGATCACATCTCTTTTATTGTCTTGCCAACAAATTTCATAAAAAAGACCAAAACCTGACAGACCCTACTGCGTGTGCAGACATGTGGTTTGACATAGCTTATTATCATTATTGTTACCGGGTGTCAATGACTTAAAGAACAACATCTCCAAAGCAAAGGGGAAGTCGAAGTATGGAGAGACAGGCAACCACAAAAGTAACAAATACACTGTATCACCAGTCCTACTAAAGTAAAAAAATGAATAAAATGGATCTAATCACAATTTTACATTTGACACCTCTGAAAAATAGAAGTCCATGTGACCATTTATTGAATATATGAGCTGTATTTTAAGATCACAAAGATAATGTTTAATGTGCCATTTTTTTTACTTGTTTGGTCAATGTCCTTGTACCTTTTCATGGCATCTGATTCAGGGGTGTGAATGGCATTACACTTGAACTGCTCAAAATGCCGAACACATAGACTGAAGCCTCAAAACAAGAATAGTTGTCATTAAACCTATGACAAATATTATTGCTCGCCAAGTTTACTGTTCCCCTGCCATAAAGCCCCAAGGCTTGGGAGATAGTGTTCAGAGACTCCCCCTCCCACAACCATAAAACCACAGCAGCTCCACTCAATCCAAATGTTCACCCTTGGCATAGATAAAAGAGAATACTGATAAAACGGTGCAATCACAGCGGCACTGCCTGGTAGGGATCACATCTAATTACTGCAACTTTGACCTCTCCTGCAACATTGTTTCACCACTTTGAAACTACAATGTCGATTTCACCTTTTCCATTAACCAGGAGAGTAGCAGGAATTCCATTTCATTACTTTTCTCTTTTTTTTGTTGTGCCCAAATGTCAGGCTGTGGCTCTGCCTGAGTTTTCACGGTAAACACTCCATGGCATCAGTTACTTTGAGATGCCTCCCCTCACATCTTCTCCAGAGCAGTGCAGGGGCAAAGATAAGAGATAATAATGCAGGTCCTTGATTGCACCCCGAAGCCAAAACCATAAGCTCTACACTACTGAAAAGATGGTACACACAGAAAACTTTATAAATTCCTGGATGGATTAAGAAAACAGACTAGAGTAAATATGACAGAGCTGAAGAGGATGACCTTAGAGTGTACGGGCTATGACAATGGTCAGAAAAATGCAGACTATACAGAGACTGATGAGCTTTTTAAACTAACTAACTAAGAAAACTGCTGACAAATAATCACTTGAGGACTTGTACACAGTAAGCAAGCATGAACAACCAGATTTGCAAAAGTATTCCAGGTGGTGAAATCAAGCCGTCCCTGGCATTATTTAAGTTTGATGTATTCAGACTTCACAGTACAGCAAACTGATGGCTTGTCATTTGAAGTTATGGCTACATCATAACGTACGACTTTTATTGCTGCCATTTGCAACAAATGAGCTGAGAAAATAGCAAGACTGTAATTGGTCTTATTATTAACCGTTTGTTAATGGGAACTTTAAGCAGGCCCACTAATTTCCTATTATTTTCTTCATTAACTAACTTACCTAAGGTTCAGTTCAAGATGCTAAGAAACGTCTATTAAAATTTTCTAACTGAACAAATCACCCACTGTTATTGTTAACGGCCCTATAAAGAGATTGCTCTTAATTTTGCACAACCTCCTCATGGCTGTGGCAGTTGCTTGGCACTACATGTGGTTGTTCTAGTGAAGTGGTTCTACATGTCTGCAAGTGATCCTCTGTCAAGATGAAAAACGGACACTTTCTATGCCAAGACCTGCAGATGTACAATTGTTCTTGGCCTGTGATGAAGACGTGGCCTCTGAATGTTTCAAAATCAAAGCCCTTTTTTGAGGAACCTGGGTCTCGGTCTGGATGGTACTAAGGAAGAATCTGGACTGCGGTGCCACTTAGCCAGTGGTTCAGCACCACGGAGAGCGCCATTTTCCACTAAGGGCAGCCTGGGGTGAGACTGAGAGTACGACACCAGCTGTTCTCAATCAAAGTAATGACTCTCCCCATGAGAATTTGCTCCCGCTTCCTTTTAAATTACTCAAGTCCATTCATTTCCAAACTCTGCAGGCTCTCCTTCTGGCCAGCGTAACTGACCTCCTATCCACATGTATCCTACAATGGCGTCTTCTCTCGTCTAATCATCAACATCCGCTTAGTCAAAAAAACAACAAAAAAAAAAAAACTAAACAGCTTTCTAATTGTGCAGCTACATTTAAGCTTTCATCTGTTCCTTCTGAAAATGGTTTCTGTCAGAAATAATATGTTTTGAGTTTGAAAAGTAGCAAAGATTTAATATTGAAATCAGTTACCTCTGAGACCTTGAGATAGTTGAAGTGAGTGAGCATTCATGCAGCTGGTAGCTAATAGTTACAGAAAGATACCATGGGAAAACCTTGTGTGTGTTTCAGGCTAGTTGATATGGGCAAGCTAGTTCAGACAGTCGACTCTCATAGGACTGATTATTTATCTGAAAACAAAATACCAACTGCAGAGTTGATATTTTGCAGCTAAGCTCTGATCCTGTCCCTTTCCTGCAAGCGCACACCAATATCAGCAGTGCAGAATTAGGGGGTGGTAATAAAAAGTATCCTTCTCAAAGCCAAATTAGACACAGAGCCAGACACCAGCCACGTGTCTCCTCCCCTGCCTATGCAAATCAGACAACAAGATATAGGCTTCTGTTTAGTTAACCAAGATGAAATCCAAAATCCAGCGATCCAGCTGTGCTGTTAGAAGCTTAAAATGTCAGATATGAAGCGATTATTCTTAACTCCAACATATTCAGCCAACAAAAATAGACACATACACATTGTTTGGAGAAGTCTCTTTCGAAGTGTTATGCAGCAGTGATAAGCAGCAGATGACCATCAGTACACCGATAAAGCTTAGGAATGGCATTGAGTGCAAATGAGCGCAGCAGGGACATAATCCACAGAACAGGAGCTCAGCATGTTAGATGTAATTATGATTTCAGAGACAGAAAAGCAGGTTGTCATAGAAGGACACTGATTTAAGTTCATGCTTAGCGGTTACAGTGAGCGTGGTAGCTGACACGACAGCTACCTGACGTGACAATAGCAGTGTTGGGTTTACCATGAAACCAACAGGCCAACAGACAGGCCAACAGACAGGTCAACAGACAGGTCAACAGACAGGTCAACAGACAGGCCAACAACCACAGCACTCATGCAAACCAAAATGACACAATGCACTCAAAGAAGAAGCCACGAAGAATACCATCCACAATGCAACCAACTGCTTTGAAGAGCAGACTCATGTCCTGAGGCACACAAACACAAAGTGGACAGAAAAAAAACACCCAAACTCGCTGTAAATACAACCAACAATATCTTACCTTTCTGAAGAGAAGCAACGCAACGACCCTCCACATCTCAGCAGGGTAATCCACACTTCCACAGTCCAAGGAGAGGATTCCGCTCTCGGGTTTAAAAGTAAAGATTTTGGCAAGGAGACAAAACTTGGAGCTCAGTTATTCCTTCAGCGAGTTGTGCGCAAGCGACCGAACTGTTTGGCTTGAGAGCCTCTCGTGCTAACATGGTACATGCCAAATGTTAGCAACGTTCAAATGGCGACCGGCAAACATACAAATGAAAGTAATATTTAAAAACCCCGCTTTGTCGCAGACCGTGTTACTCATGTATGTCGATATACGTTTATGTTTTCACGTGACTTCGTAGCCGGTTGGTGAAAATATCCACTTCAGCCGAGGAAATATGATGGTTTGCAAAGACTTCTTCGTGCTAGCAACAGGTGAGCTGCACAGGTGTAGCGTTGAGATAATTACTTGACTACTTCACAGCGGGTCCGGCACGGTCCCGGCCCCATATTCCTTGGTCCTCGTCCTGGTCCTCGTCCTGGTCCTAGTACGGTCCCAGCTCCGGTGGTCCTGGTCCTGGTCCTGTCACAGCATCTGGACCCTTTCAGCCTCTCACACTCAGTCACTTACAGCTGATGTTGTTGAAGTCAGTCAGAGTTCAGGGCCTGCGAGGCGGAAGGGAACTGGGCCTTTGTGTCACCGGCCTGGTCCGTCACTTAGAAACTCTTTATACATCCATGCTTTGAAAGCTGAGTTTCAGTCCGGTCTCTCAAAGACCACAGACTGTACATGACTCGTTCACATGAAGTGTGTGAGTGTCCCATCGTCACATCATCAAGTCAGTCCCTTACTGTCAGCCAGCATGGCTGCTGACTTTGCCTAAAGAAATTACCCACAGTTCATAGCCATGTTAAGTCAAATACAGAAGATGTCGTCGGTCCCGGTCCCCGTTCTGGTCGCAGTTACCGGAAGCCGGACGCTCCTGGTTCCGGTAAAGTGCGGGTTCCGGTATGGTACCGGTTCCGGTTGCGGTCCCGGTACCGGTTCCGATTCTGGTACCGATTCCGATTGCGGCCCCGGTCGCGGTTCCGGTACCGCTTCTGGTTCTGGCACCGATTCCGATTGCGGCCCCGGTACCGGTTCCGATTGCGGCCCCGGTACCGGTACCGGTTCCGGTTCTGGTACCGATTCCGATGGCGGCCCCGGTACCGATTCTGGTTC
Source organism: Selene dorsalis (assembly GCA_900303245.1). Taxonomy (NCBI): domain Eukaryota; kingdom Metazoa; phylum Chordata; class Actinopteri; order Carangiformes; family Carangidae; genus Selene; species Selene dorsalis. Next base: position 65,528 of record OMNW01009425.1, read on the forward strand.
TGGTACCGGTTCCGATTGCAGCCCCGGTACCGATTCCGGTCGCGGTTCCGGTACGGTCCCACTTCCGATGGTCCAGGTCCTGTCCCATTCCTATCACAGCATCTGGACCCTTCCAGGCTCTCACACTCAGTTACTTAGAGCTGACGTTGTTGAAGTCAGTCAGGGTTCAGAAGGGAATTGGACCCTTGTGTCCCTGGTCTGTAGACTGTACATGACTTCAGCTCGTTCAAGTGAAGTGTGTGAGTGTCCCATTGTCACATTATGAGTCACCTTATGTCCCCGCAGGTTCGATTCTACCCGGTAGATGGTCAGTCTGTGCACGCAGTCAGAGCATTCGTGCACATCCGCGGGACACGTTTCTGCAGCGCTGCGGAAACCCAGACTTTACCAGGCAACAAGAAATAGTACTATTTTTCGATTGGCTGAAATGTCACTAATTCAAGACAATGCGTGAGACTTGAAAGCCCTGGCTAAACTTAATTTTCGTTTGTTTGTTTGCAGTGACATTTATGTGCAGAACAGGATCTCAGTCTTGGCTTTTTAAAGCTTTGAGGCAAAAACACATACTCATCCTGGAAATGTGAAGTTCAGTAGTTAAGATGAGGAGATGGTCGACAATAAACAGTACACAGTGCCTGACAGAATCCTACAGTTTTACCCCCATGTGACGTGCACTATAATGTTAATCGCTTCTGAAGTTTTAGGTTTGGACAGGTTGATTTACAATGTGCACTGGAATCCAAATTCCTCCAGCTGGAGGGACAATCCAATAGGTTCATATTGGATGGTTTGGCAGATTTGCCTTCTGACACATCCTCATAATTTATGGCTGAGAGCGACAGATTAATCACCATCACTTAGTCAGACTGGAGACGGCACCAAGACAAATGGGCATAAAAATCCATACCTTCACATCATAAGTGAATCAAGAGACTCGAGAGGCGTAATTTCTTTGTGTTTGTGAACTATTAACCTGATGTGCAGTGCAACCTACCAAAATCATTGATCAAACTGGTCATAATTTATTTATGTGTGTCATCTTTTTAGTGCCATCTAACACGCCAGCAAGAGAGCAAACTGAAGAGGTCATATTTTTAAGGACAGAGCACACACCAACATGGATTCACAGTGATTTGGCAAACAAGTGATTGAGGAAAGTGGTCACATCTCTGACTGTTTATTTTGTTGATTTAGTTTGTTGTACCAGACAAGCTATAAGGTTCATGCCATAAAAACACTGGTATGAAAGGATCAAGTGTTACTGTCATGACTATGGTTTTTGTATGAAGCTGTAACCAGTGTTCAAGTTGGTTCAAAACAGTGCTATGGGTAATATTTTATCCTCCTGTAGCTGAAGTAAATATCCTGATTAAATTCATTAAATGCCCAAATATAATAATAATAATAAAAAAAACAATGCAACATGTAGAACTTGTCCAATAGCTTGACAGTCATGGTTGAACCAGACCATCAGTTGAGCAGCAGTGACTCAGGTTCAGCACAGCCGTCACTCTGAATATTTTCAACGCATCCCTCTCCAGTGCTTAGCAGTGACCTCTGTCTGCCTGACTGTCATTTTGAAAAATAACAGCCAGTCACACCTTGGAGAATCCGACAGCCTGTTTGGTCAAAGGGCCTCAGATTCTCGTGGCTCCCTGGACATGCCACTGCATAAAACCTGACCATTATTCCCACTGACTAACTATAAAGGATGTGTTCAGAAAATGTACATAAACAACTTAGAAGCTTTCCAGCGTGTGGCATTGGATATCTGTAAGATCTTCATCCAACAAAGTGGACCTAAGCACTCTCGCAAATGCTGGAAAACTCCCTCCTCACTCTGAGAGGAGATCAATGAAACCCCGCTGAGTTGCACTGTGAGGCCATTGTTGGAATATAACATATTCCGCCTTTTCCAAAATTATTTTTTTTGTTGGGAGGGGAATGGATGGACTAGTAATGCATGATATGTCTGGTATTTTATGTTGCTGTTGATCAAAAGGACAAAAGATGACACAGAAAACCAAATGATAAAGAAATACAAAGAGGAAATAGATCCCCAATCCCATATTAAGAAAAAGCACCATTTGAATTTGGTGAGAGACTACCACTCACAACCAATGTTAGTCTTAATATTTACTGACAGTTAGGCAGCCTGTTTCCTTTGTGTATTTAAAGTGTATGAGCTACATGTCAGGCTGGCAAAAAAGCTTCACTCATGTTCCATCTCCATACAATTATAATAGAGGATTCATTTTCTCTGGCCTGAATATTTCAGTGTGATCTTCTCTTCAATACTTCTAGCAATTTCATTGTACAATGTTTCACTTATTTATCATGCATTAGTTACTTTGTGACAATACTGGCTGCCGTACAAAAGGCAGAGAAATTGCACTATTTCAAAAACATTTCACAGTGTTTGTTGTCAGCATCACTGAAACAGCAGGAGAGGATTTATGGGAGTCATACAGAACTTTGCGTGTTCAACTGACTGTCACAAACACCGAAAAATTGCAAAGCACAATGATGCTTTAAGACCACCCGTCACCTCCAGAGCTGTCACCCCCCCCCGTGTTAACATCAGTGCTGGAGGTGCACAGAGCACCTACATTCTCTTTCAACAGACAGGGGTTGAGTACAGGTCAAAAAGCACTGTTTTCAAAGTGCACACTTTGTATTGGAGAGTTAAAAGCAGCACTTGCTATTGACCAGGCAGCGTGAAATCCCTTTAAAAATAGTGGTCTGAGAAAGATGCGGTGTAAAATCAGAAATATGAAGAGAGAGTCACAAAAAACAAGTACATTATACATGTGCTCTTCACATTTAGGGCTACGAAATGGGTTTGTCTTGTCAGGTTTCTTGCTATCAACAGCATCATAATAACCCGCATGGTGAGTACTCATTCAGAGTACTAATGGCTTTTACCCACAAGCGCCTGCAGCTAATAAATATACTGTTGAGTGTAAGTGAGGATTATCCAGAGTAGCACTTTGGCAGGGCATCCCTTTTCTTTCCATCCTTGTTCAAACAATTGATGTGAAAGAAGCTGCACTTCCCCTGCAACCTGACAGGCGACACAACAAGAATGGACAAACCTTTTCATTTCAGGCTGATGCTAATTCTCATTTGTGAGGTGGTTAGCTTAAGATAAAATACAGTTAGTCAGCTTTATGTTTGTTTTACCGTTATCATGTTGCATATTATAGTTCCTACACACCAAGTCATTAAAAAAGTAATTTCTGAGAAAATAAAGCCAAATCTGGATGTGTTTATATAAAATATAAAAATATCTAATCCAAAAATTAATTCATGTGTCTCTTGCTTCCATTTCCATTTGACCTTTTCAAAACACAGCTGAAAACAAATGCTTTTCACTATCAATTGTTTGTGTGTTTACTGTACTGGACACAAAATGCGCCAAAATTCATGTCTGTTTTATTCTCTCTCTCTCTCTCTCTCTCCGTCAGTCACTTTCAGAGGGAATAATTATCTATAGCTGAGGCAATCAACCACTGTTCAACAGTGGGCACCAGACCGCAATTACAAATTGGGTGTTTAAGCTTCAGAGGCAGTGAGCAGCAGCCAGAGACAAAAGAAGTAGCAGAAAAGACAAGAAATGTCGTATGGAAGTCAGTGTCTGTGCTATAAATACTGTGTCTGAAAAGACTCAAGTGCACCAATGATTTTCAGGTCTGTTTTTTTTTTTGTTTTTTTTTAATTTTCTGGCATGTTGTCCATCTTAAAATACACTGAAGATTACTGATATGCAGTTTTTCATCTTTTTTTTCACGGTACAGTGAGACCCTGATTCCTGTGTAATGACACTGTTATAGGATTACTCTACAAACACAAAATAAAAACACATTAGCTGGCTTACTATCCTTATGAAATGCATCAAAGTGACCACTTTGCAACGGAAAAGCAAGACAATGCCCATAAAGTCCTTAAGGATGCACAATTCAAAACGAGGTGACAATAAAACATCCGATTTAAGTCAAGAATAAAAATCAAGTTAAATGCGCTATTACACAGGAATCTGTTAAATATCAAAACAAAAAGTATCAACAGAAATGCTCTTTTTCACAAGTGTAGCAAAAAGACTTACAATTTATCATAGATATAATAGTAACAGGTGACAAGGCCTAAAATAAATGATAATCTCCTGCCATTCAGTCATAAAAACCTGACACACACATGAAATCTCAAGAGATAAGGGTGACAAAGACTCACATTTGTTCCAACAAGACACTGTACAGCTCAGGATGGAGTCGGGGCAAAAAAACAACCAAAAAAAAAAATTCTGCACATCAACAAGCCCCCCCTCCATCGGAGATCATGGAAAGCCAAGGCATTATAAAAGGTAACGTAATTTCTTGTTCTCAAAGACGGAAATAAAGTCGTAGCTTCATAGGACTCTTAAAAAAACCTTACAAAACAAACTAGTAAACAGCCAGAGGAGCATGATGTCCCTGGTCTAATTTTGTAACGCAGACGTCATCCTCTCAAAATGACATCCGCCCACCACATCAATCCAAGGGCATCCAAGTTCAAAAGGCTCCTGACCAAGTTGCACAGCAAAATGATACACTTAAAACCTACAGTAAAGGATTTAACAAAACTTGAGAGTTTCTGTGTGTTATGTAACTTCTCCAACACACACTGGGGGGAAAAAATTAACCAAACGTTCCAGTTTTCTAATAAATCGCATCTACTTTTTCAGAAAGTTCCCCATGCTTTTACTTTGATGGCTGATGATTTGTTCGCGCCTCTTCTGGTTTTGCAGTCTTCACCCATGTTGCCGCCGGTAGTAGATTCCGGTCTCATGTCTTTGCAGCATTTGTACATGTACTCCACACAAAATACAGACTTTAGCTTCAGCTGGGTGGATGATACATTATGTACAGGAAATGCTAAACGAGTTTGTCAATGGGAGTCGGTGGAAGTGGTGTGAGAAAATAGTGGAGCTGTCAAAACACTATCATGTGGCGTTTAAAAGAGTCCGGGTCTAACTAGCATGTAACATCCTTCACAAAATAAAATACAAAGAAGGCAGAATGAATTCAGTCAGTACGGCAAAGGCTGACTCAGGCATATCAGATGTCAATGAAAGGCTTTAGCACCATAGAATACCACTTGTTGGCAAGCAAAAGCAAAAAGAAAAACCTCATAGGCAGCATGTGCTGGATGCCTACCAGCCATTCTCAGTTCAGTCTGTGTTTCCAACACAGCAGCGTGAGGGAAATCAGTTCAACTTTGATATAACCTAATGTACAGACACCTTTTCTTTATTCCTCATGCTGAGCAAATGACAATGAGGTGTCAAAAGATATTTATGACAGAAGCTTCGATAGCTGCAGATCTTCATAATTAATCCGTCTCTGATGTGGCTGATCAGGCAGTTTTTTGCAGACACCGAGTTTTCTTTTGCTGTGACGACCATCCAAGCTAAAGGGAAGAGGTAAGAGCCCGGGAGGTTGGAGGCTGCTGTTGCAGAGGTTGGAGGTGGATTTTCTGAGGTTGACTGATGCGGAGTAGAGAAGGGGGGCGGGAGGGGGCAGGAAGGTAACAAGGGTTGTGCTCTTGGGACGTTTAAACTTCAGTGGTAGCAGCCAAATGAAATCTCCTACATGTAGCCATCTATCGTCTCTGGAAAGGATTCCAACTCAGACCTTCAGACGACCTCAGGTGGTGCAAATAAAAAAAAATTGAGGGGGTTGAGACTCAGACGCACGTGCCCTGGTGTGCCGGAGGAAGAGCTTTTCGGTTCTTTAAAGCCTGGGACTTGTCTTTATAATCTGTTGGTTTCTGCTGTGAAATGTCTATCAGTGCACTGGCAACAATGAGTCCTGAAGAAGAGGGAAACAAAAGCAAGGAAAAACAAGAATGTGGTGAAAAACAGTCAACTTCCATGAACTGCTTTTGATAGATACGCATACAGACAGTATATACTGGTTAAAAGAAAATAATTACAGATGTCAGATTTAAATGGAATCATAAAAATCTGATGACAATTGCAAGTTCAAGTCACTCCAATAAAAATCCAGACGTTGCAAAAGATTGTTTTTCATTGCACAGACATCTTTCTTTAAAGTGCTAGCGTGAAAAGACTCATTTTGTCTGGATAATAATTGAAATAAGTGTTTCACTCTTCACATTGATGTTGATTTTTTTTACCATAACAAGAGAAATAGTTGTAGTCTGTGCTGTTACTTTACCTGACTGTCCTGGTGGAGGTAAGCCTAAGGGCCCAGAGGGCAGACGCACAAGGACTGTCAACACAGCAGCTTTCCCTCCTGAACATGGCTCCATGGCGACAGGTTTTGGGACACCCTGAGAAGAAACAGCATTTTTTTTTGGTCCATTATCATGAAAAATTACCTCTAATAATGAGTCAGAAGACAGAATGCATTAAAAAGTACTTAATTGTCTCAGTCGGTACAAGAACCCAGGACCTTTTAGTATTCATAACTTTGTTTTTCCAATCAGGCTTAAATAGAAGTGATGTGACAGTCACACTTGTAAATTCCTGATAGTTGTTTTCTGTAATGTCACTGTAATGTTGAATTAGCCCTTTTTTTTCTTTATGGGGTGGGAGGGGATGAGAAGACCAGTGTTAGCTGCTGGAGTTGCTGCATTTAAGACCAGACGCCCTCCTCCTGAGACAAATAGTTTGATTGGTCACACAACAAAAACACTTGAGTGTGTCCCTGTCAGACGGTCCACGTGTTGACGCAATGACCTACCCTCGGAGTTAATGGCCAAAACTGCTCGTCTCAAGCGTGAAAAACATGTCATCCTGATAATGAATGTCAAGGGTTTCACAGCATGGTTTGGATGAGGGGATAGAAATTGGGGAATAATAAAATGTCTGAATAGAAGTGACTTTTTTTTCTCCCTATGTGTCTGCCTGAATCTAAAATGGAGATGAAAGAGGCAGTGAAATTGGAGAAAAATGGGGATGCACAAGCACATGCATTAAAACATGAGAGAGTCAGGAGCGGGATGTAGTAATTTGTATTAACAAGTTCCACTGGAATTTGTTGTATATTTCACCCTGTGAAAACAGCAAAAAAAAAACAAAACACTGATGCTCGCTTGTGTATTTTGAATGAGCGCTGCCTCGAAAAGACTTGATGTGCTGAATATATACGCCGCGTTAAGTACTGAAGATACAGCGAGAATGCTAGATCTAGATTTGTTTCGGCTGCCAAATGAAAAATGATATAAAACTCAGATATAAATAAACGTCAAAGTACTGTCTGGCACTTTTTTGGTGTTGGCAGTCCTTTAATCAAAAGCAAGGACAATACTGATACCTGTGCAGCACGCAGTGTGATTTCCAATGCAACTGCCCATTAACTTTGCCATTTCAAATGCCATAGTTAACAACTGAAGGGAGCTCCTTGGTTGCCCAGTGACATTGAGAGTGTTGTCATATGCATCAGGCTTTAGCTACGGTATGCAGTGGTGACCAAAAGGCACGAGGCTTTTCAACACAATGACCCAAATGTCACACGTCTTTTTGCTCTAATTATACATGTATCAGTGACCGTGTTGGCATTTGTAATGCAAAGTCAAAGGTATTAAAAAAAAAAAACTCCACAAAAGAGGCAACGCTTGATAAACATGCCACTGAAAGGATGATTCTGAGAGGTAGAGGATTTGTTCCTTCCCTCCTCGCTGGATTCTTATCATTTCCTGAGGTTATGAACGCTGTCAGCACTGACCCAGCCTCTTTCCCATTTGTCTGTGGTATTAATCAGCTGGAACTAATATGGAGGGACAGAGAGATGAGGAGACTGGAGAGCAGGACAAAGGTGAGGAAATTAAAAAAGGAAAATGGAGGGGGGGGACCAAAGTACAAAACAGAAAGTCTACTGAATGTGGCCGATCACTGATGTCACCGTCCTTCCTCTGTGTTTGATTAAAAAGGAGGGTGGACTTCAAAACCAAAAGTAAAAGTTAGTTAAAGTTAATGTAAGGAGGTTTCAAACATGACAGACATATCTACACCACATGCGTTTACCAAAGCCGATTATGACCATGTGATCAGAGCATATTCTCAGGCATCTGATCTGGTACACTCACGAGCTGCGGGGACATTAAAGATCTACAGCCAACATACAAGGGCAATTCAATTCCCAGCGATTTCATGACCATCCAAGTGATTCTCCTAATGAGTAGCTTACACGAGCCACGTTCGTGCGAGGGGAGTTAATTTAACCTGAGCTCAACTTTGACTAAAGCAGATTCCAGTGTGCGCCGTACTCGCATGGATCACTGGGTGAAACATCATTACAGCTGTTCTGAGCAAATTAGTGACGCTGAGGCCAAACTGTGGTTTGTGAGACAGAAGCGGCAGCGCTGCTGTTGCTATAATGTGGAAACACTGACTCAGTCTTTACATTGGGTCGTCACGAAGGGCAAGAGACGGCATCAAGATGGTTCACTGGTCCACCACTCCAAATTTCTAGACTGAGTTTCTAGAGAGTTTGTTTTTCCACTCAGATTTTTCATGTACTGCCAAAAACAGATCCCGTGAAATATCCTAAATCACTGGATTTTGTTTGGTTTTGAATTAAAAGACTCTTCGCTATCCTGCCAGTCCAAATATAACTACTGTACCATATTAGCCACATATTAAAAAGGAGCTATTTTGTAACTCTTGCGATTGCTATGCTTGAAATGGTATTATTTTATCCCATCAGCTCAAGCACTAGTGTTGGGTTCTCTTTACCCTGCCTAACTACACATTTTGAAATGCAATGGTATTGATATAAATAGTATTATTTGCACTTATTTGCTAGTATTGCTGACGTTCGACAACATGTCCAAAAGACGTGACCTTAGGCCACACAATTATATCACAATTTGTTGTTTGCTGTGCATAGGACTATATAAGTGCTGTCACAGTACTGCTGTGATTTTCTTTGCGATAACAGCATAAATAACACGTTTTTGGTTGTGTGAAAGGCAGTAATAATAGCAAAGATAAACCCCGTCCTTTCTTCCAGCTCTCTCTAATTTTCTCTGTGAAATGATTTTATTAGTCTGGCATCGCAGAACTATTCCGAATATGCAGAGGCAAATAAAAACATTAATAACTCATTCCGTTTCATTTCAATCATGCTGTTGCTTTTTCTCTGTCGAGGCTTTCCAGAACTAGCGTGTCCATTTTGATATCTTCCAAATAAGGTTTATTCGGCCCGCATTTCCACTATGCATTAATCCAGTGCGAGGACTGTATTATGGTCATTCATAACCATCCGAGCGCATACACACACATACAATGACACATGTGCACACATACACACACACGGCACTCCTCCTTTCCTTTCCCCCTGCTGACAGGTGTCATCCATCATACTCGCTGTCTGTTAGTGGTTCCATATGTTGAATGCCGGCCACAGTGAATAGAGACATCTGTGACATCGAGGCCTGGGCCCGCTGTGTTGGGGCCCGACTGGCTCTCTGTCCAACAGCTGCTGACATGTTGGTCACTAAAAGCAATGTCCATCACTTGGGGGCTTAAAACAAACCCCCCCAAAAATGGCTGCAACGGGCACAAAGGCTGTCATAATTTTCTCTCAGACCAGCTGGAGTTTCTGCAAAGATCAAGTCATGGCAAGCCGGTACTAACCAATGCAGCGAGATCAGTGCTGACAGTACAGTCAGAAAATTTGATCTGAAATGTTTTTCATGTGTCAACGAGGGGCTTGAGGGGAAAAACTGGCACTGTAGCCCCTCTGTACCTGGACTACTGCACTGGCTGCATCACACTTTTGAAGCAAACCTCAGATTGGTTTCTGAAACTCAAACTGGCTTGTGTTGCGTGCATTAGATCAGTGAATGAGTTGGGTCTGACTTCAGAACAGTACAAACAGAGCTGATGAGACAAACAGGAAACCAGCGATGCTTGCATGGCATCAGTGTCCTCTTTGACATCAACAAATACTTCCAGCAGCTAAGTGGTGCCAGATGCCGACCAATTAACCTCTATAAAAGGAAATTGCGCTTGTATCATATGGTTCACCTTCAGCTGGTAGCAGGGCATGTGATGGACCTGTATTTGGTTCAGCATATGCATTTGCACATTTGAAACCACGTAGATTTGTCTTTTTCTTTCCTTAAGGAATAAGCCCAAAATAAACTAGCAAGTGTGCTATTGCAGAATATGATAATGTGCTTCCATATATATATACATACATATATATATATATATATATATATATATATATATATATATATATATATATATATACATATATATAA
>OMNW01009425.1:75819-89191 GCA_900303245.1 Selene dorsalis
TACACTATGTACTTAAATACATAGTGAGTAACTTCTTTAAAGGCTGTATGGAGATCTAAGCGAAGTGAAAGTCGAGCGCTCCGAGGTTCACTCTGCATCTTGAAAGGGTCGAGAAACAGGAGGCTGATGATGAGTGTGTTTTGTTTTTTTTGTTTTTTTTACTTCAGTTATCATTTCCAAAACAGCTTGGGACATTTTTCAAAGCTATAATCTCTAGTGGTTGCAAAGTGACTTCCTTAATATACTTAAATAAAAAAGAACACCGTCTGCCTTTCCTTTTTTATTTTTTGTGAGGACTGGAAAAAATAATTAAATAAGACACATCCCACTGACAAGTATGTAATTAACAGTTTCCTTTAATCAAGGCAAAGCTGTTGTTCCCAGCACTATTTAGGTGCAGACTCCACCTGGGTGCTTTAAGAGTACACCAAGTAAAGTGCACTCACATGGCTAAGAAACACCGTTTTTCCTCTCTTTACATTGCTCTTTACATTGCCCTTCACAATACCATAATGTACAGTGAGTACCACTCAGGGCCACACTAATAGCTAATGCAGTGCCTCTTTGCTGGTTGCTACAGTGATCTTATTTTCCTCAGCTGCAGGTGAACAAAAGAGATGGCCCTGGCTGAGAAAACGCCACTGGTTGTCCAGTGTCAATTTGAGGATGTGGCTCACCATACGGGTGTAAACTGGGCTTTTATCCCATGTGGCATTGAGCTCCAGACTGTAATTATTGCCAGTCCTATTCCCTACTTTCTGTTTATGTGGGAGGCTTTCACATCTTAGAAATAACACCAGAACACACTATAATTCATAAATGAAAAAATAAAAAATCTAATGAATCTTGTAATCACAACATAGATTCAGATAAAAGATATTTTTCTCAGTGGCCATTGAGAGATATCAGCAAGTGATCAACCCCAAATACATAAGGGGTAATTCATATAAACAAGGGAGCATGAGACAAAGGACATCATTGACAGCTTTCTTGTTAATGTCGGGAGTGGATAAGAGGCTGACAAACGGTGAGCAGAGGGCATGAGCTGTTTGAATGCATCACAATAAGGATTAATTATGTTGCACTACACAGCTATGTGATGTTCTGCACATCAGTAGCTGCTATCAGATGGCAGAACAAATATGACATGATGGGGGTTAGATGGTCGCAGAGCTTTGGTGCTTTGATGGTGGACTTTGGAAACACAACATCACAGCAACCACAATGAAAGGGATTAAGGTTCCCGTGCATCAGCTAGGAAGACTCGGCAGGATGCGGCAACTTCCTTTTATTTCATAGACTGTGATACCATGACTATGATAATAAATAATCTGTGTATGTGCATGTGCGCGTGTGTGTAAGCAAGCAACACTCACATCCACCATAGGCTGCAACAGTTCTGTTTGTTCTCCCCTGGCATCCAGTGCAACAGCAACGGAGGCAAACGGACGACTGGCCATCTGCTGACGCTCCCTCATCAGTTGCTGTAAAATCAAACACAGATGACAGACGAGTGAAATATTGGACGCGGTCTAATCGAATAATAAGATAAATAGAAAGGAGTTTGGGAAATATGTTCTACAGGAATAATAACGTTTAAAATACAAACACATTTTGTCTAATGTGCGTCACAGATAAAAAAGACATCACATTTCTGATACTGCAGAAAAAAACAAAACCAACAAACAAACAAACAAAAAAAAACATTTTGAATTTCAGCAGTTATTAATGAAGAACGTAATGGAAGTCACCATCATTCAAAGCTTCCCATTAATACGCACAAACACAACAAAACACTGACTGACAGTGGGTCATTACATGAAAACCAACCCTGTAAAATAAACTCATTACGGCTGGAAACATGTAGATTTTGTAACAGTTGTAATCAAACAGAAAACGGATTTATAAAAATACAAAACAACTTAAAAATTAAGAGCAGCGACTGCTCCCTTAATGATCTGTGCTCGGACTGAGTACAAATCTTTGGGGAATCTGTTACTACTACTAATACTAGAACTGTAGTGGGAGCTTGTGTTTATTAGAAGATGCCATGGACAACCCTGTGATCTACTTCAAGGAGCTTAAGAATGAGAAAGAATGAACAATAGGAAAAAAAAACAGTGCTCATGCACAGTAATCTGCACCCCCCACAGCTATTACAGTATGATGCTAAAAATCAATAACAGATATCAAAGAGGAAACAGTGAAAGACTATCTATAAACATCCAAGCCCTGAGGACCTGGGGAAGCATTCTGCGCCCCACATTACTCACTGCAGCCCAGCATTTTGTTTTCATTTTAAATTTTTGATCATAACACAATAGAGGGAATTTCTGAAAACTTGAATGTGTTTTTATGCGAAGGAAAACATCTCCATCCAGCAGTGTACCACCAAAATATCCCTCACATTCTTATAAACCGTGCATGCTGTCACTTGGTTTCCATGGGACCCTGTCACTACGTCTCATACAGAAACGGTGGTTGCGTTTGTAGTGACACGATTTGTACAGAAAAAAAAAAAAGCTTCCCTTGTTCCCCCCCTAATCAATATTGTAAAACAACTTGCGCCACACTTTCATCAGCGACGTAGCATCTGATCAATATCTTAAACCGGCCGCCATTTTAGTGCCAAGGACATCACTGATTGTTATTGGATTTGTGATGAGCTTAAGTGCGGCTGCATTACGATCTAATTGTACTTCAGATTACGAAGCACATCGTGCGCGCCTGATGATTGGCCCCATCACCTGCCCTTTTCTCTGCGCCTCTCTGAACAACAATAAATATTACCCCACACCATACAGATGTAAGAGCTTTACAAACAGTTGTAAATTCAAATAGCAAAACTGTAATACTTTAAATGAATTGAACATGCATTAAATCCATCCATGACTACACATAGCAGGAATGTAGAGATATAGATTCCTCCACATGCTGAAGTGCATGGGGGCCACAGTCAGAATGAGTAAGAGTGAGGGTGGCATCTTTTTTTGAGCTTTCCCAAAAACAAACAATGTAGAAGAACTGCCCTGAACTACACTGTGTTTGTGTGCTCAAACAGAAGCTGCTAACATCAGCTTGTCTGCTTACTTGTGGGCAGAATTATGAGTGAAATATCTTAATGAAATAATATTAAAAATTTTACTAGTCATAATCCCCCTGGCAACAGTAACTAAGGAGATTACAGCTTTGCAAATGGCCAGCTGTTCAGAAAACAACAAAGCTCAAATACAAATTCAGTTAAATGCTATAATAGAAAGTAAAGTTCAGAGCAGAAAAATGCCCCACGCTCCTTTAGCTCAGCCTGCAAAAGATGTTTAGAGCCCACTTGACTGTTATACTTGACTTTCCAATTATCCCACATTATCCCTTTAATAAAACTCTGTGGCTGTTTGGGTCAACTGTATGACATCAATTTTGAATTTTCTGTTGGTTTCTTCCTGAATAGGAATTTGTCCTTGGTGTAGCAATGAACCCTAAAATGCATGTGTCCAGACCCCTCCGCCCCCACCCTAACTCCCTCCAAGTGTAATTAATATTCATTAGTCTGGCTATTAATTGGCAAAATTCAGATGAGGGCTGGAGAGGTTGATAGCATTGTGAAAACGAACAAGAGGGGAGAAAAAAACTATTTGTATTAAAACGCTTTTAATCAACATCTTGGGATCTTCTCTGTGTGACAGGTTTAGAAAAGTACGTCAGAGCACTGTACGCTGACGAGCGTGTACACAGGAAACTATTCAAACTAACGGAAATGGTGGTATTCATGCAAACCATCAGCATGGATTGTATAACATATTCAATACTCCAAATGTCCGTGTCTTCCCCCTCTCTCATGTGTCAGAATCAGATAAAAGCAACAACAAAAAAAAAAGGTTAAAAATACAACACATTACAAAATAACGTCAGTGCATTTCCTAGGCTCTGTGAATTATAAATAATATGTCATTTGTGTTGACGCAGCCCACTCTGAAGCGTTACTTTACTGACAAGCGTTCACTGTTGTGCAGACGCGTTGATGGAGAGTGACTGAGAGGAAAGTTCAGTCCTGTGTAAGTGGTGCTCTGTTGAATCACTCTGAAAACATTCCCTGGGGGAGGAAAAGCTGGGAGGAAAAAAAAAATAACAACAACAGCCATACAAAATTGAGATTGATCAGCCGATTGATTTTTTTTTTTTCTTTTTGTGGCTCAGATTTTTAAACTTTAAATCTGAGGGACCGTGTCAGATTGCTGTACATCTCTTCTATTAAACATCAAACCAGCACCAGAACCTATAAACTCTGAGCTGCCGGGCCACCACAGGTCAAAACGAGAAGTTTTGCCCTTTTCGAAAAGATAAAAGCCGAATGGAGGGCCTGGTGGGGTTGTTGCAAAACAAGAAAACAGCTCACGGCTTATTACGGTTTCCAACACAACAGCTTCAAATCCAACACCATACATCCTAAATGTCAGATAGCAGTAATGTTATTTATCATGTTGCAGAATTCATTTAAAGCAACAAAAGCATAGGGAGAGAGCAAAAAGCAAAGCCGGGGAATGCTCCGTGCTTTGCTCTGTGTCCGGCATCTAAAATGTGCTGGGAATACAATCATCAAAGCACTGGCACAATACCAGAGAGATTCTAGAAATGAATACCTAGTTAATGACAAAAGGCAAGAGTGAACTCTGTTAAAAACCAATTAACGTTTGTGCAATGACAGACTGATTTTGTCAAGAATACAAGCTGGAGCCATTCACGGTTATGATAAGGGTGGGCATGCGGCGCGTTGCTTTGCAACTTGATTAATTTGGTAAGTGAGTGCATGAATACTCCTCCTGTGAATACAGCATTTTGTTCCCTTCATTGGATTCTATGAAAGGGCAGGTGTCAGCCCGCCTCTGAGCATACTCTACACCTAAGCAGGTCACTTTGTCCTTTTCAAAGATCACTGGCTCTACCTGAAGGCACCGTCCTGCAGATTCTACATAAATAAATCAACACAGAACTAGATGAACAATAAAATATTGAACTGCGGATTCAAACAGGAAAAAGTAAGAAATGTTTTAGTAACAGTTTGTCTTTTTTGACAGTTTTAATTTTACATTGTTTTCACAATCTGCACACATACTGTGATTAATCGACTGAGGACCGCCAAATGAAGATAAAACATCTAGTAGACTGCCAGTGAATAAATACAGCAGCACATAGTGATATGATGTCTGTGTGGCTGAGTGCTTGTGCGTAGGCTCAAGTACCAAGAACTCATTACAGAATTTGAACAATAGCCATTATTTTTGATTGTGTAAAGTAATAAGGTTAAATTCTGACATAAAATATTCATTAAATATCACCTTGTCAGATTTCAAAAATTCTCTTTTACTCATTAGCGGGACAGCTTCCAAGGGTAAGCTACAACCTGACTTGAACTCCTAATCACAGCTACGCTCCGTCATCTGTAGCTTTAGAGGAAATTATTAGAGTCCAAACTTTCAACTGAACATGGGACAATCAAGGTGACCAGGGGCTTTGGAGTAGGATAATCTTATTATAGCAATCGATGACTGCTGATTGAGCTCTTCAAGGGAAGAGCAGAGTGTGAGGCTGAGCCAAGCCTGCAGAGGACATGTGAGAATTATGTGGTCAGTAATGTGTTCCCTTCAAACACTGTCAGTGCAAAAAGCAGTTGTCTTAATCACAATGGGTGTTTACCGTGGTTGATAACCGAGCTTTTTATGTAAAGGCTCACGTTGCCAGCAAATACAAATAGCATGTTTGACAGTAAACAAGAATTAAGACTGCAGTCAGATGGACTACGGCAAGAAAAAAAAAGAAAGCCCTCTAATTCACGTAAATGAGGTCAGTCTGGCAAAGCAGGATGAGGACAAATACAGAGGGCTCTGACAAGAAAAGGGAAAAAAAAGAAAAACAAGTTTTCCAGAAAACAGCTGACTAAATGTGAAACGGACGCCAACACAATGGGATCCAGCACGCAGCCGCTGCACTGGTCAATCAGATACCTAAAAAAAACACGCAATCCCTGTAAACGACACTTTAACTCGAGCAGAACCTTTGACTGCCATGAGAAAAGTCAAAATGACTTTTACCATACTTACAGCATCAATCTCAAACATGCAGCGTTGTTGGTGTGCACTTCCAAGACCACACTAAATATCATGAAGCGGAGTGTGTCCCCACCAACGCAGCCCCTTGCTGCTATCTGCCATGACAGCAGCTTTGTGAGTCTGTACTCAAAGACACAGTGAATCTTTGAGCTAAATGCTTGTAACAATATCCTACCGCGCTCAAAATAAAATGCTAACGTACTGATGTTAAGAAGGTCAAGTGTTTACCATGTTAACAATCTACGTTTTGACTGTTACTTATTAGAATACACCATGTGTGAACACATTTAGTGGTGCAATATTTTTGCTTTTCAGATCTGTTAGTGAAGCTACGGCAAAATTAGAGGATCACTGAAATCAGTAAGATACTTCCTCTTGGAACAATGATTATCTACACAAAATGTAATGGCGACATTTTTCATCTCTTTGTGGTGATGGAAGGAAAGTCAGAGAATCAGGAAGAAGAAATAAGTAAGTAGAATGCATCCTCTGGAAAGCATGAATATTTATACAAAACTCAAAATGATAAATCTAGTCACCAAAATCAATGGGATTCATCTTCTGGGAACCATGAATGTCTATACATAACATCACGGTGATCCAATAGTCGTTGGGATATTTCAGTCTGGACCGAAGTGGTGGGCCAGTCAAACGACAAGCTGTGCTGTGGTGAGTGTTTACATCCTTCACCATCTTGTCCTGAGCTGACACGGCAGGCAGGTTTAAGGCATCAGTTCCAAACTGCTCACAGCTATTAACAGTGTCATGGTCAGGACAACCTCAACGAGCTGATGATAGCTTTTAATAAACAGATGCTAATTAGTTACTGGTGGACTTGATAAATGGCTCACTTAAACATCCTGGAAAAAACATAACGGCACTTTTTTTTTTTTATGGTAACTCACTGCTCACTAACAGGTTTAAGTGCTTCAAGAGCACCAGTAAAACATTACTGCTCCACACAATGGTCAGTATATACCTCCCAAGTGTGTATGATGGGTGTCTCTGGGTGTGTCTGTGCGAGTGTGCGAGAGAGTTAAAGGAAGAGAGAGAGAGAGAGAATTACATGCAGCCACATGTTTGTGAGCAAAACATTTTCATGCTGCAGTTGTGTGAAATGTCATTGCCCCTCCCTCCTGTTCCCCCCACAGGTAGCTTCAAAGAGGTCAACCCTCGTTCTCCTCCGTGGCATTTAAAGCCATTGTCTTTTCACTGCTTCACTTTGAAAAGTACTTCCTTTCACCATATGACACAGAAGAAAGCCCTGATCCTATTAGTGCTGTTTGTGATTATTGTTCTACTTTCTATTAAAAACTCTACATCATGCAGTGTATACAAACGCACTGCTTGCTCCCTAACACAATCCAGGAGTGCCAACTCCAGAAAGCCAATAAAAAAAAAGATTCAAAAGTTCAATCAGTATCAGACATCCATATGCCACTTGGCTGGATCACTGAATCATAATTGTAAGCCTCATTAAGACCCATTCAGCCCCATGTCCTTATGTCAGATGGGGGCTTGTGAGCATTAGATGGACCCCAGCCCAAATCCTAAGTGCAAGCCTATTGACAAGCTCTTTCAAATTAAATGGACATGGAGTTTCGGTGAAGAGCCAATCAGCTCACCAATGAGACATGAAGTGAATCAGTTTATCTAATGTCATAGAAGACTTGATCCTGTCTCAGCACAAGAAAGCAATCACGAATTCCCCCACAAACTCCTGTCACTGTAACTTCACAGTAGTTACTATGTAACAACATAAAACCATGATGCTTCAATGCTTCAAATGATATATAAACAGAACAATAACAGCATTGAATCAAATGATAGTTTTACAGCGGCATTATGTATGTTAACATCAGTGCCTAACCTAAAATGGAGACTAATATTATTAAAATATACATCATCTTTTTGATAATTGAATATGCTCATTAAATAAAAGCAATAAGATGCAAGTTAAAAGCTGCTCACAGGATTGTTGAATATCTTTCCACAGCTTGACTTCTGACCCTTCAACTATAGCTATGTGTAATAAGAAATTAAATTATACCCTTACTCTGCATGTGTCTTCTCCTAAATAGGTATTTTTTAAATCACTATATAAAGTGTAAACAGGAGGAGCAAACAGGTCTGGGTTGGTACAAAAAGCTCTGAGTTGTTCCACTGTAAAACTACAAAAACACCCTCAAACATCACTTCAGTACCTTCCTAAGTGGTGCACTGCATTCCCACTAGCATACATAAAACCCTTTTACTTAGATGGGATATAAAAACAGACTTTAACTACCTCAGTAATAATCTCTACAAATAATTCCACTGAAAGTGGACTTGCAGCCTCCAGGCAGTTACAGCTTTCAGGAAAAGGTTACCAACACACAGCTTCTCTTTACAGTCTTTCTTCAGAAGTAGGGCACCTGTAAAATGCCACAACAGGAAGCTAAAGGTTTGATTTTTTTTTTTCCTGAGGCTTGTACGTGCTTTATCTTAAATTGGTAGAGTTAATAGAAGGCCATGAAACAGGAAGAGGAAACGATGATGAGCGGAGTGCACAACAATGCGCTGTATCAACAGGGCTCAACTGAGTAACTGGAGGAACGTTACCAAAGTTCATGTTTTAATCTATTTCACCCAGTTTTGATCATTAATTATAATTAAACCAATACAAAGGTGGTTACAAAAGAA
This sequence comes from Selene dorsalis, assembly GCA_900303245.1. NCBI lineage: Eukaryota > Metazoa > Chordata > Actinopteri > Carangiformes > Carangidae > Selene > Selene dorsalis. Next base: position 84,606 of record OMNW01009425.1, read on the forward strand.
AATCCCAGTGGACTTAGTTTTTACTTTGATTTAAATTCAGTGTGGAATATAAAATCCACTTATGTGTAGTATAAAGTTTCTAAGACAAAACCTAATACTATTATTATATGTGGTAAAAAAAAAACAGAAAAAAAAAAGAAAGAAAGAAATTACTTACAGCTCGTACTTCCACTTAACTTTACACCAGAAATAACTCACACTCAATAAAAATATGCAGCAGATGAACACGCCAATCAGCCCAACAATAAAACAGATCGCTAGTTTTGTGGTCGACCTGTGTTTACACTGAGTGTGTAAATGATTTATACACTAAATATAGGAACTGATCCGCAAGCAAAACTTTCCTACCTTCTCGCAGGCTTAAAAAAAAAAAAACTGCCAGTCATGCTTCTCATGGGATGATTAAAGTTTCACTCAACTAAAATTAAGAAATGAGGGTTTTCATTTTACTATTTATTTATCTTTCATCCTGTGGCTAAAGGGCAGCAACAAACAGATGACAGCAACGCCAAGAGCAGACGGAAAAAGTGAGCAGAATGTTAATGACGCGAGCCCATCTGTCTGCATTAATTTTTATTGACTTTAATTCTTTGGATAGGCATGAATCGAAGTCACAGTAGCTATCACTCTTGTTTATTTTCATATATCAATTAGAGGATATAAAATTCAGATCCTATGATTATCAATGTCATTCCCAAAGGGGGGGGGGGGTACATTCTGAGAGCATTATTAGTAAACTGCAGGTCATGGGGGCTGGATGTGCACCAAATAAAACTTCCTGCCATTGAGTATCACACAGCATCTATCAGAATATAGGATTCACTCTGAAGACATGGAAATGATGGCGACTCTTAGAGAAACCAGTGACCACAGTCTAGGCAGAGGGTAGTGACTTGAATTTGCATACATTTACCTCCCCTCCTCAGTTCCCTTGTGCAGCATCTTTCTCGCCTTCCTCTTTAATTTCTACTGCCAATCTTCTCATCTTTCACCCCTTTTCATCCCCGTTTTTCATGCCGACGCTGAATATTAACATTTCTTTCTATCTCCCTTTTCCTTAACCCATTCACGGTACCTCTAGTGGCTTCCATCAAACCTTTTCCACCTGTCCACTTAGCTTAAATCCACAATTTATCTAAATTGCCAACATTACTTTTATCCTTATTCGCTGTCTGTCAAATGAAATGAGTGATTGGACCCTGAGACGTCGTACTTCTGAAGAGAGGCAGATTCAACCTCTTCTCTGAAGAGTGGTCTAAAAGCTTCTGAGAACGTCAAGTTGTTTACACAGTGCAGGGAACATTGGCTGATGTGTATTTATGTTCTAGCGTCTATTTTTGGATGGTGACATCAACAGCCTAATTGATTTCCCTGAGTAATCATCTGGCATACCTGATGTTCATTATGATGATGCTTTTTAATTATAAAGTTGAATGTAAAAGCTGAAACTTCAAGTCTATCTCTATGATGTGATGCCCGTCTTATATAGAATTCATGTTTTGTATTTTGACAAATTTATCAATACTTTCCTTCTCCGTTGTGCCAGTCGTGCTTGTGATGAGGACGGGATGAGGATTCAAATATTCAAACGCAGCTTGCTTTGAGGCTTGTGTTTACACTGCGCGGCGTCGGCCTGTGATGTGAGCTGACAAGCGTGGCGAGCATGAGAGGAACGTGGTAAAAGGCAGAGCTCCTAGATCTGCAAGACATGCCCATCGCCTGATGAGTTAGAGCTTTGGTGCCCAAAGACAGCCCCCGGCAGAAATCTGGCAGTGTCAGAAATTTTAAGACCTAATTCATGACCCAAAATTAAGCAGTCAGAGCACAAAGTGAAATGAAGCTGAACAGGCCGGACGGTGCGACATTTCGAACGCACTGATTTTGAATGAAGTTTTGGCTGAAGAATACGCAACAGTTCAAGTTGTATAAGTGTTTAGGAAAGAAAGAAAGAAGTGTTTTAAACATCTCACGTGTAAACACATGGACTTACTTCTCTCCGTCGTGAAGCCCAGCAGGTCTGTTTGATCTTCCACACCACTGCTGCCACCAGGAGGAGCGACAGAAAGCAACTGAAATGAAAGACAAGGAGCAACATCAGGCAAAAGGTGATGTTAGGTGACAGACATCACTGAAAACTGCAGGGACCAGTCGATCCTCTATGACAGACCCTGATCTTTACATTGATCCTGCAACAGCTGCAGTTCAATAACTGTGGTTCAAACTCTCATTTCTCTTGTAGATTGAATCCTCACAACTATTGAGCTGTGGTGCTGTGTGGTGTAGCCATGACTTATCAAAACAACCTGGATATCACTAGCTGAAACAGAGTGAACCCTAATATTCAAAGTTTCCTTCCAACTAAAAAAAAAAAAAAAGAGACAAAAAACGGGGAGGGTGATATTCAGAGGTAGCACATTCATTTATCAGCAGACTGAATATTTTGGCCGATTACTTCAATTAATAACCCGACAGTAAAAGCATTAGTCAAGGGAAATTCAGCAAGGCCTGAGCACTACTGGGATAGAAAACTATGACTGATTGAGAGCTTCCACTTCATTATCCTGGTGACAGATGAGAATGTAAAGATTATTATGTGCGACATTCAGAGACATTCTGTAATTTTTTGAAAGCTTGTCCGAACAACATGTGGGAGGTGAAAAAGGCTGATGTTTCCTCTGTCTGTTCAGTATGAAAAAAAGCATGTAAATTCTTACTTTAGGCACCGGCTGTATTGTTAATGACTCAAAATAAAAACTTTGCAATTCAGTCAACTAAGATTAATCTCAAATGACAGTTTAAAATAACCAGTGAACAAGATGAAAAGAGGAAGAATCAACAGCCATGATGCATTTCATCTTTTTCCTCTTATTGTCCCTCCTTAGTGTATTAGAAGGCAACATGACTCTGTTCTTCACGTGCATGAACACAGTCTTGGATCTGTAACTCACACTGTAATATGACCAATGAGCCCTTGTCCTTTGGGACATGTCCCGCTCTAAAATGGGCAGTCTGGGCCAATTAGCGCATTTCACCAGGGACACATGACTGGCTCTGATTTCATGCGCCCAGTTGTTTTGATCTATTTAAACTCGAGGAGGCTTTCAGTCCGCCTGCCACACCTGGTAGATCCATTGGCTGGGATCTAAGAGGAGTGTGATAATGCCTGTGAGGAAGGTGATAACAGTTAGAAAATAAAGCTTCTCATAGATGATTGAAGCAAAGTGGAGGTGACAAGCCAAAAAAAGAGAGAAAATTTAAGACGAAAAGTGAGATTAAAGCGTTGAGGGATGGGAACCTCCTGCGCTTCAAATGACAATTTACTGCAGATGTGCAGGGGCAGAAGCAGGGAAACCCTTTTTTTCCTGAATGTGATTTTCATCTGACAGAAGTGACAAAAATCCTTCGACAGATGTTTGGCTTTCATCATGAGTATTTTGGAAAGGAAAGAGGCTTAAATCCCCTTTGCTGTTCCTTCTGCTTCTCCTGTTAATAAAAGAAGCTCTGCAGATGGTGAAGGACAAAAATAAACGTGACATCGTATAAAATGCTATCAACTTTTCTACAAGTAATAAAAATATGAGATCTGTAGGAGGGGTGGAAACTTTTTGACAACCAAACAACATACTGTCACTCCAAGAAAGTAAAAGCAGTCATGTGGTAAAATTACATGAAGCTGCTACACATTGTAATTAATTTCCCGACTTTACTGATCTCAGACAAGCACCACTACTTTTTCATATTACCTTATTATTACTGTGTTTATATATAAGAAAATTGGCCTTTCACAGACTGGAAATCGAACTACATGTTGCATGCTCATTTCTACCATCAAAATGCCACAGTTACCACCAGGGAACACAATACTCTCTGCAAATGCTCTACATTTCTTCTAAAAAGAAGAAAACATGTTGCAAGAAGCTGTAAAAAAATATATATATATATCTCAAATCATCCTCCTTGTTATTCTAGGAGAAATAACAGAAAGGAGGGACAGTGTGCTAACTAGTTATTAGAGGATCAAAAATAAAGGAAATTGTGTAAATAGAAAAAATTTAAGTTTAAATTTTAAGTATTTAGACTTGTAAATGGAGAAATAATCATTGATACATCTTATACACAAAAGCTCTGTATGAAGTAACTGTATGAATAAAAAGTGGAGCTAAATAAATACAGTTTGCATGGATGATTCCTAAAAGCTTATGCAACATATACAGTAAGTGGTATGAACACATAGTGATGCACGCAAAGACTCACACAAACATATGTACCCATCCGCACATAAACACACGTAATCATAGTCATGACTGGAATGAAACTGATTTTGTTCATTAGAATAAATTAGACCCTGGGGTTTGTCTGCAAGTACAGCACAGTTTCTACAGTATCTTATTAGAACATATGAGACAATCAGAATCTAACTAGATTATGATTTAGGCAGAGCTGTGCAATTACATATTGTTTATGAAGTCACTAAGATGAAGAAGCAGTGTGGAGAGGGAGGAAAAGGCACTTGGTGTCTGAAAGGCTTCCAGTGGAAAAGGGGAGCTGATATTTGAACAAGCTCCATGTCGTCACCCCCCCCCCCC
>OMNW01009426.1:6322-42521 GCA_900303245.1 Selene dorsalis
GAGAGAGAGGCAGCAACGACAGACGGAGGGGTGGAGGCTGTGACATTCCATGAAAGGTGAAGTCAGAGTTACACAAGGATTTGTGGATGAGGGGGGAAAGTGAGAGAAAAACAGGGAAAAGAACACCAAAAGCATCAAAAGCTATTAAACTGCTGAATTATTTTTCTAGAGGAGCAATAAAAGGTATTCAACATTCCCACAGTGAATCAGAGTATCTGATTCCTGGAAACATCCTCCAACCCACACATCCATTTGGCCACGAGACACCCCAGTGTTACTTTACCTCTCTCCATTTCACCTCCAAGAAAAAAAACAACACTTGGTATCATTTGTCTAATGAGCGATGACTCAGTTTGAAAATGTAAACGTGAAACCCATTTACACCCTTAAAGCCTTTCATTGCTTTGACCCCCACACCCCCCGCTATATTTGCCCCTCCCCTCATGCTGTGCTCATTTGTACAAGAAAGAAAAGAAAAGATGTGGACAAAGTCATGTGAAAGTGAAATGTTTCGTGAAGAGGCCACACTCCCCGAACATGGCCAAGCGGCAAATTTACTGCTGGGTGCCGGTGCCTGTTACAGTGTAGAAGAGCAGTGGGGTTTCATTTGATTTAGAATAGGAGTCATGTGGCCCACAGCTCGAATGGAGCATGGAAAGTGTTGCATGTGGTAAGACTTGGATCGTACAACACCATGTATGTTTTTTTGTTTTGTTTTGTTTTGTTTAGTTTTTTCCCCAGCATCCCATGTATCCCAGCTATACTAAACACAAGCACCAAACGATCCAAGCTACACTACTCACAAAAGGTTAGGGATATTCCACTTGGAAAATGTAAGACGTCGATGCTACAGTGATGTTATATCATGAAAGTAGGGCGTTTAAGCCCGGGTTTCTATTTGAGAATTTATGGTAGATCACAATGGAAAGAGACAGAGTGCAAGGAGTTTGTAACTGACTGGCCAACTTGCAAGTAGCTGTTGTAAGTGTGTCGCACATTTATCTCAGTGTGTTGATCGGTGTGTGTGTGTGTTTGTGGTCAGGTCAAGGTTTTCTAGAGGCAGCTATAAAGACAGAAAGACAGATTTTCATCTGGATGCTAATTACTCATTAAGACCTTTGCACACCAGCAGCTCCCACACAGGTGATTTGAATTCATCTAATCAGTAACGTGTGGGTGTCCCAGCCCACCACCTGCCACTCCTCATTTGTTGCACCCATTAAAACAGATGAAATTACACCTCCATTATTCTTATGAGTACTTTTTTTTTGATGTTTGGTCAAACTAACACTGAAATGGAACACAGCTGTACAATGCAGTTTGCAATCTGAGCCTCAACAGAGCTGTTTCTGCTGCAGCAGCCTTTCTCTGCAGCGTGAATGTGAGTCAGTGTTAGCCCGTAGTCTGACGTGACCTTGATGAAGACTGCTCAGAGGAGATGAACTACCGAAAATAATTCTTTTTTGTAAGCCGACGTGTTTAAGATGGGGTGTATTTATGTAAAGGAATTCATGTTTCGCTGTGCTTTAAACAAAACAAAAAAAAAATGTAATTTTCTCTCTTCTTGTCCTCTCTAACACACTCTCTCTCCATGGATTTTTCTCTTTTCCTCTCCCTCTCTGGACCATAAATTTTTCTCTTTCTCTAAGTGGATCCTGGGCGTGTGTCCCAGCCCCACTGCCTTTCTCATAGGGTATTTATGAAGTCTTTGTACTTGTTTATCATACCATGACATGGCCTCCATGACAAAGCAAATCAGTCCTCTATATTAATGGAATTTCGATGTGATATACTACAGCCATCCATTTCTGTGTCTAAACAGACTGTTTGACCCCCACTGGGAGAAAGAAGGAATTTATATATCTAAGCACCTCTCATCAGCTGCTTTTACACACAAACGGTGGCTTTTTGGCATCCATATATAGGTCTCCATTGCATGTATGTTCTGTAATTATTCTATTGTGCTCTATTATGCTGCAATGGTTGTGGGATATTTGGCACCTGGTGCACCAGGTGCACAAGGCATTCATGTCTTCTCACTAAAATGGGAATACGGCTAGACCACTGCTGTTCAGTGTCATTTGATAGATAATAGAGAAATAAAAATAAAGCACTGTGCTGTGATGTTCAAGGTTGTAACACCCTTTCTTACTGAATGTTGTGTTATGCAGGTTATGGTGTTTCTCTGTTTCATATGCCAGCATTTATTGGCAACATAATTTTTTTTATTATTAGGCTAAATTAGTTTTTGGCCACTTCTGAACAGGACGCACACACTCTGAACAAAACAATGACATATCAACTCGTAATGTTGTTATTGATAATGTCCTAGGACCTAGCAAACAGTTGCCTATTTCACACATTTATTTTGACTCATGTTCCTGGCCACCTGAGATAGATTAGCTGAATATGCTAATATGTTATTTTAGTGTCTGGACTAAAGAACTATCTGACTCTATGTGTTTATCAGCCCTTTTACTATGAACGTAGATTGAGCTGGAAGTGCTGATGAGAGCAGTGAGGCTGAAACAAAATTGTATGCTAAAGTACTTAAGTAATACTTTCGCATCCAAGAAACAAATTGAGACAACAACCAACAGTCAGTTTTGCAGTAGCCCAAAGGTGAGAGAGTCAGCAAAGTCAGTTCTGGGAATAGTTTCTTTTTGTTTTACTGTATTGAAACTCCACATCACATGCCCAGGTATGTATCAAGTTGACAGGTGAATAACAACCTAAGGTTCACTGCTAATTCTTTCTCCGTCTGTTGTTTTGTTTTAAACCACCGCGGTACCTCCCTTTACATAATGCTAGGCAAAACATTTTGAAGTTAAATGCTCAGTGGCGTCAGCCAAGTTATATCTTCTGTGTCTCAGGCGAGGCAGTGTCAGTAGAGTGTAAAGGCATTAGTTCATGAGTTTATCAGACCAAAAGTATTTGCCCCATGGATGAGGACATTCACTGCGTGTCTTCACTGAATCTCTTGCCCTTCGGTTTCAAACGAAGTATTTGCTCCTGGAGTTGAATAATACCTCTGATGTAAAGTCATGTCCGTGTGCAACATAACAGCAAGCAGACATTAGGATAACGTTGCTGAGCTGGCGTTTTGGCAGGTCACCCGCTATCTGTTCTGGATTGCGTTTACAAAAAAAAAAAAAAAAAAAAAAAGAGGCGTTCAGGCGTCAGCCACTGTGTAAGTCTGGGTTTACACTGAGAGAGGCACAAGAGAAACTCTCTCTGCATTCAGCATCATCATTGTGCAGATTGCAGTCTCCTGCAGATCCAAAGTGACCCATGTACAGTGCAATTAAAGCTTTGTTGGGACAACTACTTCATACAAACAACCTAAAATACACCAACTCACAATGTTACACTCTATTTTACCAGTGAAATTGGCTTAAATGAAAACTGAATTTCCTTGTAGTTTCTCCATGAAGCCTCAAAGGTAAACACTGGCTTAGGCAAGTCAATATTTACTGCATGTGAGACCTTTATTTCAACAGGCTGGGCACAGCAGGGCCAAGACTTGACTCCTCGCATTATCTGGAGCCTGTTTCTGTGTTGTTTAGCTCTTGAATACTGTACTGCTCCCAACTCTTGAACCCAGGTCACACATATGCAGGCATCTTCTATTTGCCTCTTTTGACAAATGCTGATCAAGATGAGAGATTGTCACCTAGCAACCACAGTCAACAGAGGCCAGTATCTGAAGAGCAGAGTGTAACTGCCAGAAGTGGCTTTTTACATTTGCCATTTACACACACACAATTTCCATCCAATGGCTTTGTATGTAATATGTTAGCTGTGTTATCATTGGCTCCGGGCACAAGAACCCCTGATGACAAATATGGTTGCACAATCAGATTGTAACAGGATGGATATAAACTGTGTCCAAGTAAAGCATGCACACTTGGAGTCTGCGTACAGTCGACTGTGGCACTGGGGAGATTTTTCCGATACGTCAGTGTGATTTCTGTCAGGGGATTTAACCATCTTAAAAGCCAATTAGAGATGCTGGCGGTTTTATTTTCAATGAATCCAAATCTTTCAGTTTCATCAAAGTTTCCCATATGCTTGCTCAGCATTAGTAACAGATGTCACAAACTGAGAGCGCAGAGAGTCTGATGATGTGACCAGGGGCAGATGTAGCATGTTACAACTTCCTGAATATAATGACCCCAGCTTAAATGTCATTATCTTAACTCTCTGTGGCATTTCGCTCTCATCGGTTTACAGTATGAGAGCAGAGCATTTTACCTCGCACTGGCCTTTTAACAGCGAGAGGGTGACAAGATTTTATTACCATTATGTGAAACTGAGGCTTTCAGTAGTCACACTGTGTTTCATCAAGCCATGTTTGCTGCCAGAAAGGCCAAAGGAGAATCATTTGCCAGAGCAAAACAAGCAATTGCATGCCTGTCAACCTAAAGGATAAGGCTGGTGTTGCTCTTTATTTTTCCTGCTTCCAACACATATCGTCAAAAGACTGAAACCAACAGTGTGTTAGTCCGGGTCTGTCCGACGTCCCGGCCCCATCTGTGGCCACAACAAGACGTCACATAAGACATTGATATTTCAAAACATCGCAAATCATTTATTTTATTTTTTTCAAGAAGTCTTAGTGATGCCCAATGACAGTAGGGTATTGCAGTTTTTATCATATGTGTATTTAGAAGAAGAGTGTATGTAGAAAAAGAATACAAACAGGAGCACATCTGGTGTACCACAAGAAGTAAGAAGTGATGCCACACACGGAGGATTATCTGTTAGGGTTAAGAGTTTAGTGGGGTCAGCTGAAGCAGAACTACTGGAGGCACAATCCTGAATATACTGGACAACAAGGAGACCTAGAACTCATGAAGGGACCACTGATCAGAAACAGATACGTCCTCTGTCAACATCCCTCCTCCTAACGCTTAGTCACATACATTATCGCCTGACTTCCTCATTCTCTCCCATTATAATTATTGCATCCTCTAGAGGTCAGTTGACAATAAAACATTAGTATGGGTCATAATAAGACCTAACCTTAGTGACCTTTTGGAGTGTGGGCATTGTCAGTGTGTGTTTGACGCTAATGTGCTGTGGAAATAGCTGAGAGGAAAATGTATCTCCAACAAAGATGTGTTATGTCTCCATACTAATTCTTCATAATTGGATCAGGACTATATTTGTATGTGTTGGAGCAACGGATGCTTGTTTGCTAGTTGTAATCAAATCATTATCACTAAATCCATGGCACCACCTCGTGCTTTTACACTCTCTTCCTTCATAGCTCATCTGGTTGTCAGCTCCTCCCTCGGTCTCGGTCTCTTTCCTCTCTCTCCCACTGTCTGTATCTGCGAGGCAGTTCGTCCTCTGCACCACCTTGTGTAATTTTTGCCTCCCTGTGGATACAGAAATGCTCTGCTTCATGAGAACTGGAGAGCTTTACACGTGGAGCTCTTTGTTTAAACATGTTCAATGTGCAATTATGTTGGATCATTTGTTCTTGTTTCGTGGGTGGTAAGTAGGTGTGTCGTTAGGCTAATTATAGATGTGGGTGATCAGAGGTTGGGGGCACGGCAGGGTCTCTTGGCATGGGAGTCTGAAAAAAAAGGCAGATAAATGGTGTATGTTCATCGTGCGTATGATCATATGAGAGTTTTTGTTCTAATGCAGCAGAGAGTAATGTAATTGCTTAGACTTAGAGAATCCAGTCCGTCTCTCCAATGTCCTAATTTCCCAATCTGTCATTGCTCTACCTCGTTCCAGCTCTAGCTTTTCTTTTCTCAGGAGTCCCTGTCTCCACTGGCCTTTTGGCCTGGTGTGTCTGTCACATAGAAAGGGAACAACTATGAGGCCAAGAGGCTCTATCCTTGGGGATGTTAAACTTTTCTCAGCCGAACAAAGGCCAGTGGTGTCAGGAAGTACTGTGGCTATTCAGTCTCTGTGACAACCGGGCTTTTACAGGGGGACTGTTATGAAGGAGACACTCAACAATGGCCAGATCACTTGTCTGAAAGCTCTCTGGGGTAAAGTGTAGGTCATGCCTGAACTGAACTACACATTGACAATGACAAAACTACACCAGCTATGTTTCTATAGTAACAACTTTTTTTTTTTTTGAAGTGTTTTATATTTTAAGATATGATAAGATTAGGGGGAGTGCACATTGTGATCATAGACAGGGATTATAACAGACTACATTCAACATACTTTGTGTTCAGCAGCCACAGTACAACACAATATTTCCCATGCTGGCCAACATCACACTGTTAATACAAACTACACTTATAGGTCCTGTAGCACTTTTCGAGACCACTAGTTTGTACAAACTAGTGTTAACAGAAGAAATTTGGGGGTTCAGTACTTTCCCATGAAGACATCTTGCCAGGAATTGAACCACTGATATTATTATGATCAGCGGATGACCTACTCCACCTCCTGTCCTGTCTTGATTACGCATCCTTCCTTAAAGAAACAGTTCAACATTTTTAGATCAGAATATTGATTCTACTGTCAGGTCTCATACATGTGAAGCAATGGGCAGCAACTGTTTAATTTAGATTGGACAGTTGGAGAAATCACTGCCCTCCGAATTTCTAAAACTCACTTTGAAAAAAAAACTGAACAGTAAAAACAAAAGGCTGTTGTTTTACAAGGGATTTTTAATTGGGCTGTCTTTTGGCTGGAGACACAGCAAATGTACCGTCTCTGCGGGTTGTGGACAGAGTGTTTGCGGCCCTGGTGGACAGATTTTGTTAGATTCAGTCACAGCCAAGCTAGCTATTTTCTCCGTTTACAGACTATTAAGGAGTTGGTTTTGAAAACGTGCCTTCAGCTTCGGTCAGTCAGATAATCTATTAAAAAGTTGTTTTCCTCTGACAAATGAAAGAGGTATGTTTCTTGCTGTAGACATCATTCAACAGCTCCAGTCTTACTCTCTACAATGAAAACATTACATACATCAGCTCCCTCCTCTCTTCTCTTAAACCATCACTCACTACGACCCTGTTAACCAACTACAACACTACAGCATCAGGTTCACGCCACTCTTGTTGCCGTGGTGGCATTTAACGGCTAACCACTGACACGGTTCAGAGAGAGGAAACTACGACCACACCGTCTGCTGTGCCTGCAGTAAAATGCTAGGCAGCATATTTAATTGCATGTCTGTCTACTTCTTGACAGTGCCTTTATATGTCTGTAATAATAGGCTATTTGTTATCATTAGGCATTTGGATGATGTGGAATGTGCTCGGTGGAATGCTGTTAAATGAGACTAGAATCATCGGGAATGGGAAAAGCCTTGACTGAAGCTCTGCCGTGGACTGAGGGATGGTTTCCTCTGCACAGTGGTACTCTGTATCTTCGTCTTCAGCATCTTTTTATTTGTTGGTGATTAAACTTAAATGGTCTCAGACTTTTGGAACCCAGAATCCTTGCAGACAGTATTTTTCCACAGGAGATCATTATGTTTTCATCTCATCCATGTTTTGACTCCAGATTTCATCAGATTAAAAAAAAAAACAGAGAAGAAGATGAATAATTCTAAACTATGCATTACAGCTGAAAAGCCCTGTCATCCTTAATTACACAGTATGCACAGTGTACATCTGCAGCCAGTTGGTGCCATTGCTAACTAAGAGAGACAGGGACACAGCCTGTGGAAAAAAAGACAGTGACGTACAAGGTGATTCATCACGAGGCAGCAGGTGAAGTTGTTTCTCTGTGTGGACAGAACAGGTGGGACTCTCCACTTAGCTTGTGCCAGTGCTGTAACGCTTTAATCCTGAACACAGCTACAAATCATCATCACTAACATCATTTCTGACGTCACTGTGAAATGAATGCAGTGACTGTAAGTGATGACACCAGCTCTCTACACCAGCAAGTTCCTGTCAGAGCTGCATCAAATAGTTCTTGGAAATCATTCTTAGCAGTTATTTTGGTTTTCAAAGACTAGCATGAGTTATCAGACCCATAAGTGTAAACAATGTTGGCTTCATAATCGTGTGGCTTGGAACTTGCTGACTGATGCAGTCATTATGGTCTGGTTATGTCTCTTACTTAAGCACTTACATAATTCAGTTTTACATGGTTTTCATGTCTTTTTCCTGCACACTGTAAATATGTTGGTCATGATTTTCAATAATAAATTAATAATATTAATAATACTAATAAAAGAATAAAGCCAGCAACAGGCCTTTATGAAATGATATGCTAGCACTGTGGACAATATGACCTCTGTCTTTTTGTTCATTCTCTTACACTCAAAGGCTCACAAAGGCAAACCACACCAATGTTTGATCCCCCCAAGGGGAGAAGGGCCCAATGGCCCCTCATGTTAGCCTTTTTTACAATGACCAAACTTTGATGGACTTCAATAGGCCTCTGTGTCTGAGGCCCCCAGAATGTAGCATCGGTGCATGTATAACATGAGATTACCTTTTCAGCATGGTGCAGGGAAAGGAAAGACTGACTAAAGATTTGTCATGACTTGATCTGAAGACCAATAGCAACCCCTTAATGTCTCAATGGAAACAAAATACAGGTAGAATTCATAGAGTAGTAGTATTAGTAGTTTTTGCACTTGCCTGTTCCCACAGCTCCAGAGTTTCAGGATAACAATATTAAGCCTAATGAAAAAGAGAATATTATTATATCAATGTAATTATACCAGTAAGTATGTGGGATTTCTTAAATACCAAGGTCTATATATTGATGTTTCAGTGATTTATTTGAAGTGTTGATATACAGGATGGTTTTAAGAACAAAAACCATCTCAGTGTAGATTACATCTCCTGTCTCAGACTTCTTTGCTGAACTCAAGTAACAACAGGTCAGTAATCCAGTAAATAAAAAAAAGAAACTAAAAGCCTCTCATCTGATTTGTTGATGGTTTTCTTTTCATATCAAATAGAAATCGAGATTTCAAACCCTCAGAGAAACTCAAACCATTACAGGTATCAATTTTAAAAGATAAAGGAAGAATAAATCCTGATGGAAGTATTTAGTTTGAAACTGTAATCATGAGCAACACCTGTTACGTGACTATGGAGAAATACGCAGATCACAATACAATCTCAGTAATTGACCTAAAATTGGAAAGAGAGAGTTGAGAGACACAAGAGGGCCAAGACTGAACTTCTCATTCTCATCAGAGGAGAATGCCTCATAATCAGGGTCCTTCCAACTATCAATATCTTCAGGAGAACCATATTTTCCCACCCCACAGCATCGGAAATGTCAAAGTTCTCGTGAGAATGACATTATCAGTGGTTCTTGCACTTCTACAGTTAAGGCTATTTTATTTTAAGGCCCTAAAGCTATTTGAAGATTATAAAGTTGCGTGTTATAGTGACGTCAATATCATCCAAAACAACCAAAACACATGTGTGTAAAATGTTGATTTCTTATATGTGTTATGCAGCTAAACCAGCCTGGCGTCCGATTGACCCCAAAGAGCACCAATGCGTACAGCATGTGTACAGGACATTTGAAAAACCCAGTTGTCCCCATTAAATTAGGAAAAGTCAATAAATATGAAGCAAAAAAAGTAACGTCAAGCATTTATTTAGGGATGTTAAACATGAAGTGGGGTCAGATTGACCCCAAGGATAATAGGAGGGTTAATAGAGGAAGGTGGAGCTGAGCGCAGGCTGCTGTAAGTATACTCATCACGTTTGACAACATCCATACATGCATAGAGCTTTTGAACAACCTGATTACACCAGGGAAACACTGTCAGTGTCAGGTTCACTGATAGTCTCTCTCCGACTGTCTGCATCTCCCTGTCTGCTGTGTAAGTCTCAGCTCGTATTCTTTTGCCATTTCAGGAACACATTATCACCGAACTCACGTCTCTAGAGAGAAAAAGTGTCAGATTCCCATTACTACAGCTATTCGCCTCGAGAACGTGTGGAGATGTGCGGTGACCGTGTGATTGACAGCCAACAATATGAAGTCAGCAGAGGCTCCAGAGGTGAATAAAACGGTGGGAACACTCCAGGTCCTCTGGTTTGTATGTTGCATTGTCCTCGGATATGATACTGAATCCTCACTCTCCCCCAATGTATCGTGTGAGTGTTAAAAAAGCATACATAAAAAGCACTTTGAATGGTCAGTAAATTCTACAAGTTCAGTCCATTTACTATTTTAACTTCGCCAGCTGTCCTGAAGACATGAACAGCTGTCTCACGTTCCCATCTTTCATAGCAGCCAATGGACAAGTTGCCTCAGTGTATGTGTTGTTACAGGGCTGCTTTGGTGACACGCCTGAAAATGATTCCTCATTCTTCTTTTTTTTTTTCAAACAGTATCGACTATTAAAAAAAAAGTCAGAGCGGGAGAGAGCAACGTCTGTGTTTACAACTGTGTCTCAGGTATCTCCTCTGCAGCTATGCGCCCGTGGCAGACAGAGGAGGCAGGGCATGACAGAAGAAGAATAAGCAGGGGTGGATTGGACGTCACTCATCAACCACAGGTATTTCTATTAATATCCTCAATGGTGTCGCCCTCAGCCAGAGAGCAGTTGAACAGTGGAGACATGTCAGTCATTGTTTGGTCTGTCTTCCAGTGGGTTTCAGGGAATGTAGCGCACGAGGCGCACCTGAAGGCAAGACATGGATTTGTCTGACACTGTTTACCTCAAGTAAAATTATCCACGCTGAACTGTGTGTGTTCTGGCTCAGATACACAGCTCTCAGTGAACACTTTACCGTAACATCAACCAAGCAAACCAATCTCAACTAAACATGACCTCAGGAGGCTGTTGAGGTGAGGATTAAGAGCGCTCACTTGACACTTGTGAACTTTTATGTAAGTGGGTTGTGCAATTATTCTAGTTATTACTTTTAAAAACAGGGTAAAGGCATATCAAGTACAGAGAGAAACCACTGTTCACACAAATTAAAGCTCGGGTACACTGAGGAGGTTAAAGGTTTGATGTTAAGCTGAGAGACAAACAAGGATAAATAAAAAGACTCTACAGTTAAACCTAATGTACAGATTATGTCTTATTCTTGTTTCAGTAGCCCACATCTCATCAGCTTCCCCTGGTTCACCAAAGCCTGACGTGGAGCTTGGTGACCTAGGCAGCATCCAAGTCGATGTAATCCTGTAATCCAAACACTTATTTGGGTAAATACCATTAAGGGCCAAACTGGCCACACCCTTACTGGCAATCAAACCCGTAGTCTCCTGTACCAAACTCAGTGGTGTTATCCACTCTGAGCTACTCAGGGTGATGACCCTGAAACTAAGAGAGTGGCTCCAGCAGATTCCAGCACACCCGAGGTCTCTGTCCAGAAGAGTGCAGTCGTAGGAGCAGTTAAGATACTGCACAGGACCCTCAAGCTCCCAGTCTTCAGGTAGAGGACATTGACTTTGAATATACAGAATATACCTCAAACCTGCCATTCAAACCCAGCGGAATACATATGTATAAATATTTAATTCTTTTACATATGTTTGGATTTACACAGACTCCACCTATCAAGAGACAAACTGGCAAGGATTTATCCAGGAGCTGATCCAAGGTGCCGAAGATGTCAACAGGGGCCAGCCAACATATGCCACATGTTCTGGTTTTGCCTCAAGCTGAAGGAGTTCTGGGCCAAAATTTGTAGAACTTTATCATCTATTTATAATAAAGATATTTAGCCCAGTCCTCTAACAGCTATCTTTGGTGTGACACCAGGGGAAGCACAACTTACACTCCCTCAAAAGAAGGCAATAGTAATAGTAATAACGATAATCTCTTTATCGTTAGCCAGGAGACTGATCCTATTGCACTGGATAAAAGCAACGCCGCCATCTCACAAACGATGGATGGAGGAGGTGATGGCACACCTTAAATTAGAACATCTTAGGTTTACCTTGCAAGGCAACACTAAGAGATGCTGTATGGTCTGGCAGCCTTTTATTTCTTATTTTGAACATGAGTTTGCATCTACTCCAACGTAAGTACATGATTACAAATGACATAATTGCCAGCTTCTTCTCCCTCCCCCCCTTTTTCCCACTATCATCATTATTATTAGTGGTATTTTTGTTATTTTTCTGGGTGAGGGGGTGGGTATGTCTGATGTCTGGTAGTGTATTGGGTATTGTTGCTGTTTTGTCTGTGGTTTAGCTTTGTGTTTGTGATGTGCCTTTTTGGAGCCTTGCTTACTTCTTTGACTTGGGATGTTTGTTTGTTCTGTAAACATGGAAAATGAATAAAACATTTTGATTATTATTATATATGCTTGGATTAACAATCAAATTGGCAGGTCCCTGAAATGGCTCAAAGCTCTAGTTGGTTGTCACACTCTGAGGGAAGAAAGAAAAATGATGATGATTCAAATTCCATGCGCAGACACATGGCTGTGTTAAATTGATGTTAGGTAATGACAGACTTACTCTGCAGTGACAACCACTGCCTCAGGGCCTGGGAGCTGCATGGGGCCAGATCACAGAAACAGTTGGAAGGCTGTTGGATGATGGATGTTTCATGAGCTAAGTATCAACAACATTTGCTAATTTGCATTCTTTGGCTGCTGCAGTGTGTTTAGTGTTGCTGGAATTGTACAAACATAATTATAACCAGATTCAAGAAAAAAAAAGGTTTTCCTTGCCCTCAGGTGTGAGAGCTTCAGGAAACATCAAAAAAGGATTAAGACCAAAATGATTAATTTACACTATAAATATTTTCATAGTTGAGATTTATTGTGGCGTCCAGGATGCGGTCTGGTAACATGTGTCGTCATGTATCATCTTCTAGGAACTATGCAGCTAGATTCACACAGTGTACCTGGACCCTTTAATTATGTTTTATGTCAGATGAGTCCACACATCATCAAATTCTTCTCCATCAGGCAAGACTCATGTTCAGTCTGTGCAACCATCTCCATACAGTGGTCACCCCAGTATCTCTCGCACACAAGAAACTGCAGTTAACATATTTATTGTGTCTGTTTTGTGATATACCTTCTGCATTCATAGGTCAACTGACAAACAAACAAACAATTTAGACATTTCTCCTGATGATGAGTGAATATTTTCTTGTTTATTTCTTCTCCAATGTCTTAGTTATCTGCTGGTTGGAAAAAACAACATATTTGAAGGTATGGCTTTGGACCAAACAATTAATCAGTACTTGTTCAGCCACCCTGGTTGTGTAAGTGGCACTTTCTTCTAAGGCCATTACTTGTACAGAATTTTGTGAATGAATGAATGTTGTTCCTCTTATTAAGTCCTGACCATAAATTCAATACAGAAGACAACTTTAAGCAATCAAATGTAAACAGTATTCCACGGTACACAATATGATTCACTCCACATCTCCAGTAAAAGAGCAGAGTAGCTCCACCAGCTGCTGGAGATGTGTTTGGTGTTGACTGAGTCTACATCTCCTTCCAGTCAGTTTCCCTTAAAGCTCCATTCAGCTCCACTCAGTGTGAATCATTTTCAACACCTTTCATTTGAATGGAAACAAACGTCGACAACAGCCGCCAGCGATGAGTGAATATTGTCCGTGATCACCATGAATAAATAATAAGGTTGTCTTACCCCATCTTTAGCAGCGATGACTCATTAAATCTGCTCATGTGTGGATCAGTAACAATTCACCATGTGTGCATTTATTACCATCTCAGCTAAGCACAAATCTCATTAATCCCATATACACTGCACCGTTTGGGCATTACAGTATCAGTTAAGAACTGCACTATGCAAAGAAAGAAAAACTCATTGTGCACCAAACAGATGACAGGAGATGCCCACAGCTCTGCCATCTGTTATTACTAAAGGAGCCATGAGCCCAGACCGACTTCTCTAAAGCCGGGCCTCACCCCGACCTCTCAAAGACAAATGAGTGAGAGGAACAGGATATACAGCCCCGTCATCGGCTCCAACCAGAAAAGGTATATTGACATTTCAGTTCATGCAAAAGGTCAGAGGTAACATCAGCAACAACACTGACAAGCAAAATGTGTAGAAAGTCTGAAGTACTTTTGTCTAATATTAGCAAGACCTGCTAACATTGGGCATGCAACTACCTGATTACCCTGCACTCTGACATTATAAAGTGAGCTGCAGCCCCAAAATAATTTAGGATGGGTCTGTTTTACTAGTGTATACAACACACTCCTGCACCCCTGTTCACGTGATGATGTGATGACATTGCCTCCTGCAATTGTGTGTCCTCTGCAAACATGCAAACTTGTTTGACAGTGTAAAAGGAGTTAAGGAGTAAATCTGCTAAATATACGAATAATAAAAAAAATCTTATACCTGCTCATTTTTGTATATTAAGGCTAGAAGAATATGATGAGAAAACTTGTGAGACTCCAGCTCTAGGAGAAAGAATGAGTCTTTGTGTGGGTTAAGGTGGAAGCACAATGAGTTGATGATGAACATACGTGCGGTGATGTAGTGTAGAGTTTATACTCAGTGAGGTGTGATGTCAGAAGTGTAGCTTTAACAGGTGGTAATGGTATCCCTCATAAACCTTGGCTTCAGCCAAGATTCTTCACAGATGCACAGAAGTAGAGGGAGGAGGAGGGAGCGATGTGCATGTATATGCTGTATATGTGTGGGTGTGAGTTGAGAGAGAGAGAGAGAGGGATGAGTAGAAAAAAAAGGGGGACGAGTTAATATACATTGGGTACGGCCCAAATCACTACGCGGGTATAGTTACAGTGGGCCTCAGGCTGTTGCTGGGCTGAATCCATATTGTTAGAGCTGTCAGTCACAGAGAAATCGTGCATGCCAAGAAGGAAAAAGCTGGCCCTCTAAATAAAGATGGATGTTTTCTTGGCGCGTGTCCCAACAGAGGCTTTACGCTGGTGTGCTCTCTCTCACCTGGGGACAGAAAGGATTATGTCAGTGCCAAACTGGCTTTTCATGACGTGCTTGAAGAACACGACAAAAAATAGGCAGCAGACATCCATTAGTGGTGTTTCTGTATTGCAATAATAAAACAAAAAAAGAGTGAAAATGATCCTCTTGATGTCACGAGGTATGTTACACTTGATGAAAGACAGGGAAAAAACATTTTAAAAACCATCGAAAAACCACCTTGATGTAGTTTTCTCCGTCTCTCTGGAGCTCCATTAACAACAGTTCAGTGGGCCAATCAGAAGAGGGTGACTGAGGAAACCAAGTCCTGCATGGTTGGATGGTGGGTTCAGGTGGGCGGGGCTTGAGGCATGGCTGGTGGCTGCTTTTTTTGTGTAACTCACTTACAGAAGTCCTTTAAGTGTCAGTTTGAATGCAGGCTGTGTTCACTTCTCTGTGAACTGAGCAGTTTGATGTTTTCACAGTATCAATACAGAACACAGACCTGATTTATCAAAAGATATGGACATTTTTCATCATATACTTTTTTCCTATATGGCACCTTTAATTAAAACTTTTCACTTTGGACAAAAATGAAGGTAATGCAGTGACAACATGGAAGTTTATTTACAACACCATACTGTGAATCTAAGACCCAGATAGCTGAAAATTTGGGACTGGGGGTCTTGGCTTGGAATTTGTTGATATATATATGAAAAATGCTAAATTCTCATAGTTATTTTGACTAAATGGCTCTTACAGAAAGCTCTTAATTTTTCAAAACCTCACTTAAAGATGTTTTGACATGCATAAGCTCTACCCAAGGGTTTCATGGAATATTCGCCCCACTCTGCAATGAAAGCAGTACATCACAACTTGTTAATGCCTGTCTAATATTGACAGCAACTCTCTCCCTCTCTCTCTCTCTCTGTCTCTCCCTCCCTGTCTTTGTCTTTCTCTCCTGCCTGCAAAACATGAAAGGCACATGCTGCAGGTGCTGTTTGACAAGTGCAACTAGTCGGAGCCATTCGTCTCTCAATGTGTTTTTACAAGATCACAAATCTCCCCTAAGCTCTCTGCATTTGTGTGTGCGTGTGTGTGTTTAAGTCAGCATGCGGTCTGGGTGTGTGTGTGTGTGTGTGTGTTAGCTCACATGCATGCGTGACTAATGCGGACTGTTCACTGACTCTCAAATGAAAAGTTATTAAGTTTGATCAGCAGTTTCTAATCCAGGTGTCACAGGGTTCATGGGGGTAAAACATTACCGGTAATCTGTCACGTTCAACTTCACAGTTATTATAATTAATTCTTTTAATGGCCAACTTTAAACTACACCTGCAGGTATGTCACCAGGGCTGATGTTGGTGGTGTTTGCATGATGCAGCACATTCCTAGTGGGAGACACTGACCAGTGAGTAATATGGTTTTAAATGCATTGTTTCTAATTTTTAGAGCATGAAACATTGACTGACATTATGTGTCGTGTAAGATATGTGGGCTAATCTACTGCTCTGGATTAGCCATGGATGTGCATACTCGATGTGCACGGTGGATTTGACAAAGATCTAAGACACAACACTCAACCAAATGCTCCTCTTGTATTGGCTTGTGTTTTTTCAGCTGGGGAGACTGCAGTGAAACTTAACCTCAGCGCACCTGGAATCCTTCCTCAATTCAAAGATCCCCATGGAGCAACCATTCTGTCCTATAGGAGACCAGGCACCTGTGGGATACACAGACACTGGGATTTCAGACTGGGAACAGATTTCAAATAGATTTTCATTTTTTAACAATATCCCACTGCTGGTCATGAGCGTGCATTTTTACAGTTGATAATTCATTTTTCTCGAGCTGTTCTGATTTACATGAATGCCGTGTGTGGGTCACGTCTCCGCTACTATAGACATCATCGACTATAAACACAACATCTGTGAAACAGACCCAGAAGCACTCTCACCATACACTATATTATTTCACTGCTGTTTCTATGACCAGTGAGAAAAGCATCTTGTACTGTATTTGATAGATGCCTGATGGAACAATTAACCAAAACAAAACAGGGATGGTTTCACCGCAATACAATACTTCCAATATAAACCTCTATTCATAAAGTTTCACATATACCTTAAATTATTTTTCTCAAGCTTAATTTTCTTCTTAAGTTGTGTCTTATACTGTAGTGATCAAGCAAATGGCTCATATGCACACGATCTCTCATCATCTGATATTCTGCCTCTGTAATTGAAATGACAAGCTTAATGCGCTGTTGAACTGGTGTCAATTTGTCTTCCTCCCTCGAGCCATAACTCCTGGTACAACGTGTTGTTCAGTGTTGTAACCAAAAACAAAACTGTCTACACACTAAACCAAAAGTATTTCTGTTCGGTATAATGTAGGCTTGGTAGACGTATAGAAACACGAGTGGAATGCAAATGTGCAGAGAAAGAACAGCGACGACAAAGCAAAACTGCATTTTCGTGTTTGCACAGGAATCACACCCCACAGATTTTACTGTACTGCCAACGTCTGGCAGCCTTTTACCTTCCAGCTCACATGATGTGCTGTCAACGGGTACAAGGCGGGCACGCAGCTGACACTGAGCTGACACCGAGCTGACACATCATAATTAATTGCGTGCGTTCTCATTATGCAGGATGATTGAATGATTCACCGCCCACACACAGCAGCAGCAGCATCCACATCAAAATCAGAGATGGAATGATTCGGTTGAAGGAAAATAACGAGGCCCAGGAATGTCACATATGGAAAGTTCAGGGGTTCAACTCCAAGGTTTACTTCTCATGTTCACTTGTCATAAGAACTGCATGTTCATGCTGTAAAACAAAGACAAAGTAATTTGCACTCATTGCCTGTAGGTGATGCAAATGCCGATGTCACTTTCCTTATCTGCAGCTGATGATGTGAGTGTTTTTACATCAGCAGGTCAAAGGTCAGGAACATGTTGGCTAAATATTTTGAGTGTGGCAACCAGCATATGCATGTCATTGCATTGTCTGAAATGGAGCACACTGGACTGAAACCACTGGCATAATGTCTTTTAATGAGGTATTTGCATCATGACACCGTGTCCTTAAGTTAATTTGTCATTTTAACACTGGAGCATACTTTCGCCCAATGAAAACCAATGCAAAGCCCTTTTTTGTTTTCAGTTTTACTATGTTGAGAGGCAATAAAAGAATCTCCTGTGAAGAGCAGAAATAGGAAACTGGCCTGTCAGTCTCGGAGTAATAAGATTTAAGGGACTGTCTTCTGCAAAACTCATGACTGGGACTCTGTGTAAGCACACTGACAGATTTATGCATACAGATTCTTTTCATCATATTTATAAAGCTGTGCAAATGCCTGGTTCTGCTTTATAAATATCAGTCATTATGGAACTGGGCACACATGCATTAGCCTAATTTCCACTCCCACAGTGAGCCATAAATAGATGTAGACTTGCCATTAATCAGCATTGTGTGTCACTATTTCCACCATTCATTAGATTTGGAAGTGAAGGCAACATGGAAGTGGAATTTTTGTAATTGCGCCATATCAGCAAGGTTTTCCCACAATGCTTGGGCAGCTGTCATTATGCATGATCATGATGGATGTGGCCCCTCATAAACATAAGTAATCACACGTAACTGCAAACCATCATTGGCAATGATATCACAGTCATAATTATCACACATCAGAGATAACCAGTCATTTGCAGTGCTCATATTGAAACAGGGATAAAATGAAAAGAATAGTTATCAGTCACCACCAAAAGACAAATCCTACTGCCATTCTTTGATCTCCACTGGCTGCCGATGGCTGCACAAATCAAATTCAAGTCCAATTGAAATGTCTTCAGAATGATTTCTGGCTGCACCCATCAACTCAGTCACCCAGCCTTATGTTCCTGCAGACACTGTCTTCATGAAAAGGAGACATGGCCTTCTCTTCACACTGAGCAACCTCAGCCCAGACTGTCACATCTTTGGTTCCCTGAAGCTCAAACTGGATGCTGAGAACGTCCAGTCTGTATATCTTCAAGAATCTGTAAAAGACTCATCTCTCCAGAGAGCACCTCCAGCCTCTTCACAAAACCAACTTGCCCAATGAACACATACTTTGAACTTTAAGTAATTTTTTTTCCCTATCCTCACACTCATTGAATAGATGTGGTTCTTGCTTACATCAAGATCTCATACACACACACACACACAAACACACAGATACAACTTTTCAACCAACTGCTTACAGCAGGAGCTGTAAGCAATTTATTGGAATAAACTGATAAGACTCATTAACACTGCTTTCTTGAAACTACATGTATGGCCTAAACACTTCACATTTGAGGAGGAGGCTCTATTTGATAAGTGAAGCAGAAGTGGTTATTCTAAGCAAAGTGAATACAAATGGGCTGATTATTGTACGTGCAGTGCAAAACGTTTCCAGGAATAGACGTCAGAGGCTTACTGTACTGTATATGTGTGAGGGCAGTGTAACTTTCCTATAAGCACTCCCATAGAGCCAGCCTCAGTCTAAATGTATTTTAAAGCTATTGGTGCCCTCTCGGGAACACACAGGGTGCTGTGTGCTCCTCAGTTAATCCATTATTCTTTGTCAAACCCATTTACCTCAGTTTGTCATCTGAGATAATATCTGTTGAGAGATGGGTTTTGACGGGCAGGGGGATGGAGTTGCATCAGTCACCCTACCACCACCACCATCACCACCACCACCCTTCTCCATAATGACAGGTGCACAGTTGACCTTTCTCTGCACAATTTGGGATCAGATTGCGCTGTTCCAGCCTGCCGTATCTTTACACTATGTGTTTAACCCTGTTAAACATTTCTATCATGTTCATGGCAATCCAGGTTTTGCATTACACCAACTGCAGCAGATATACAATGGTATCCTTTACTCTGAGATTAGGAAGCGGGTTTTAGTGATTTACCTCAAGCTCATTTTATTCATACAACACAAGGCAGTCTTTTCTGTGTGCCGTAGCAAAGAATGATTGTGGTTTACCATGATTAGGTGACTTGATCTTTGTACTGTGGACAAATTGAGAACTTACAGTAAAGAGCCTGTGTTTCTAATTGTAATTGGATGTTGCTATTTCTTTAAAATGTCGACTTAAAAATACATCATTTCCTAAAATTAGAAGCAAAAATCACAAAGTAAACTCTGCCAATATGAGGTCACTAAAGATATCCTGCAAGCATGTATTAATAGCTTCCATTGCCCGTCTCTCAAGGACTTTATGGTTGTTGATTCTTCACTGTTTAGAAAAGTGGTGTGCGGCAACAGCCAAGCACTGCCATTTAATTAGCCCATTTCACGGCCGTCTGACGTGCTGATAAAACTCTCCGAACAAATGGCCACAGTGTCTCCAGGAGCCTGACTGTGTAATTGAGGGTTGTTGTTGTTGTTTTTTTTAATGCAACCCACTTGGCAAATGCACACACAGTCAGTTCATTCTCACACACACATGCACACACAAGAGCAGAGACTATAGAACCTATATGTTTTTGAGTTAACATCCATTTTTGCTTCCATTGTGCAGGATCAAATGGAGGAAACAGAACGTCCAGCTGATTCAATATGGAGAACATTTGTTTCAAGCTTCTGTTTCTCTCATCAAGGTTTCTTGCACCGTGTTTGTGGAAGAAACTCTGTCTCCAAATGTCCTGTGATGTGAGGTTTATATTGACCAAGGTTTTGTTTTCAGCTTTTAAGTCACGAATTTCACCACTTTCTGGCAAAAAGAAAGTCTGCCTTGACCTTACTCAGTCATTGGATACTGTCTGACTGCACACCACAAAGCTGATATGCAGTTGATTTGCTCAGGCTTACTGCTAGAGCTCAACTGATAAGAAAACAGTTCAGGTTTTACCATGAATCCCTTCCATCCATTCCAGTTCATACAGACTACTGAAAAAAAGAGTGACTCTTTTCTTGGAGCATCCACAGACACAAGGGACTGAATACACATACTGGATCTTTATGGCACATCCACCAGGCTACAGCTGGACAGATTTTCCACTGAACCCTGGTGAGTGACAGCTGATGACAGTCGCAGCAGCTGAAGTGGCAGTGAGTCATATCAGATGCTACTTATATTTCCGTAACAACCACATATAGAAACAAAGAAGAAAATTATTTGAAATCAAACTAAATAAAAGCTAAAAGCTCAACTCTTCCCATGTTGTTGTCCTTTCATGTCTTACAAAGCACCAACTACACATTTGTTTCCATTTATTTTGCTACTGATTTTTTGCCAGCCTGTTAGGGAGGGAGAAGTGGGATCTGTATGGTTTAATAAGTTAAGTTAATAAAGACATTGTATGTGGGTGTCTGGGGGGTCTTTTAAGAGGTTACAGTTTCTTGTTTTGTTTTATGATTAAAAAGTGTCAAAATAAATCATAATTTACCATTTGTCATCTTTGATTGGTTCCCAACTTTCAAGAGGGCGGGTCTTACAGTATGAGCCTTGCCAAGGACCAGACCCCAGACGGGAGTTTCTATACGCATGAAAGTGGCATGCTGCAGCTGAATGAAAAGAACAGTATTCAGTATACAACACTGTGATAGATAGTGAATTAATGAATAACATGGTTTGTGTATGTGTTAACCTAAATGAACTGGCCTTGGTGCTACAGGCTGAAAGAGAGAGATGGCAACAGATAATAAGGATAAGTGAGAGTGTGACCATGGACTTATGTTTTCCGTCTTGAGTTCTTCACCATGTACAAATGGAGCGTTCCTTCAGCACAGGTTTAAAAACTAACAAAGAGTGAAACTGAATAATATAATTTGAAGAAGTTCAAGTGAGCTTTTTCAAAAATAATCAGCACTCCGAAGAACTCAAAACAAATAAGACACCAAAAACCCTGCATAACGTGAAATATAATACAGTAATACATAAAAAGGGGCTTCAGTGCAAACACGGTTGATGTTCACCCAGACATGTGAACAATGACACGTGATATCTTGTAAAAACACATACATGAGAACGCTATGTGTTTCCAGCTCTTTGTGTGACTTTTTTTTTTTTTTTTACATATTTGTTTCTGTAGGCTAACATCCTAGGAAGCAGAGAAGAGAGAGGATATGAGGAGATCAAAGTGAAAGAGAGAGAAAGAAGGGGAGGATGGTAATAGCTACAGTAGACCAAGTAAAAAATAGTAAGATCGAAAGAAAGAGGGACTGCAGTCCTGAATCAGAGGTATCGTATTCAGCCTAGTCTTGACAGAGACTCCTCTCTAAGTTGAATAGGCCCATTGTTTGGACAAGGCCTCCATGACACAGGCCATTTCATTACAGAATGAGCCCAGGCACAGGGAGTAGATGGTGGCTGCAATGTAACCCCCCCCCTACATGAGACACTCACACACACACCCTCCCCTCTTTTGTCAAAGAGCTCCATTCTTTCTCCCTCAGGGCTACCTGCATGAGTAGGAAGACAGCCATAGGGGCGACGCACTCTCAAAAACAAACAGGCACCCTCCATCACAGCCTCAGACAGAGGGAATCTGTCTTTCGGTGAAAAGACGAAGGTAACTTAATAGTCTCTGATGTAATATGCCATGTCTCTCCTGTGACTGAGGTACATGTCACACTGTCACCATTTCTTTGTCTTTGTTTTTCTTCTCCACTCATGCACAAACATTAAGTGCACTTAGTAACATTAAAGCGTTTGAATCATATCCTGCAGGTATGGTGCCTGAAATGATAAATGTCAGTATGGTACTAGAAGAGTTATTGGTGGCTAAACATCTGTGATTTGAATCATCAGTGCTCAGAATCACTGCACTTTGTTTTTTTTAGCTGCTTCACTGTACGCAGAGCAACACAGGTTAACATACTTACATATATACTTAAATGCATAAATCTGTTTGAGGCAGAGTCGTGTCCCCACTACCATTCATATGACTGACCTTTGAGCTGAGGTGTCTGGAGTCTGGCAGAGGACACGCACTGTGGTGTGCTAGGGTTTTATAACTGATCTATAACCAGGAATAAATATTTTTATTTTCCTGTGTGCAACATTCTCACATAACAGATGATGAGCTAAGGTACTAAAATATGAATCTTACTGGTAAATAATTCACTATAAAAGAAGTTAAATGTAGCTAGGTTTTTGGGATTGTACAGGCTGCTGAGGGAATGAAATTCAACAGTAATAATTTTGAGCACTTATAAAAATGCCAAAAAAAAAAAAAAGGCTCTGCACAAGAGGAAACGTGAGCCAACATTCACAGCTCAGCATATGGAGGTGAAATCAGGATATTCAAACTCTGACTCTGATTAAGTAAGAGAAAGAACTGAACCTTTGAGGAGCTGAGAACTGGAGAGTCCAGAGTAGAGGTTATTGTAGTGGTGTTGCACCATTCACTCTTATTCATTACCCATTTCTGGCACAAGACAAATGGACCACAAACAGATATGGATATGAGACTGGAATCAATGGTACTGATACATCTCTTGAATAAACTGTGTGAACAAATAAACTGACAAGCTTGCTAACTTTTAAATGGAAAACTAGCCAACTCACAGAGCTTTTCCCTCTCTTCTATAACTCTGTTTCATACACACAATGTCCAATCCTGAATAAACACAACACTACAAAGAAAATAGGATGAAGTTCAAACTGCTATTGTGACTGACAAGCAAGAGCACACCACGCCATAGGAGTTCTGCTTATTCAATATGTCCATGCACAACAGTGGTATAGGGAACCACAAGCAGCCGATGTACGAGAGAGATGTACGAATGAGCTTATCAGTGCAAAGATCTGAAAGTACAAACTAACATTTTGAAATGGATTCTAAAATGAAGTGGTAACCAGCAAAGTTCACAGGCAGGGTTTAGGTCAACAGTCACACTCTGGTGTGCACCAAAACGGTGGTGCGGCTTCAGTCTTTCCGGTCATGACGCTCTCCAAGTGGTGCACTGTTTAAATACAAATGTAAATAAACGTGTGAATGTGGACCATACCATAGTATGGGTATTTTATCAGATATGTGATCAATCTGAGAACTAAATCCTTACCAAGAAATTTCTTCACCATTGTGTTTAGGCAGGTGTGTAATGTCACATATTAAAATGTTGAAATTCAACTCCCGTGGGAAAGCTCCTAAAAAAATTGCTCAAAGTGGGACTACCCAGAACTGATTTTCTGTTTTTCACCCAAAACACTCTTTGGTGGAAGAAAACAGCCACACCCACTTTTCCCACTCATCAGAGCCCCCACTCACCAACAGAATGTATTACAGAGAAGATATATCTTAGCATGACAAAGCTTCTATTTAATGTCACATAAATACTTATATTACTACTAAATACTCAATATAATATAACTTACATTCTACCCTTTTTACTTTGTAGGACATTATACAGACCCTCCAGGATTTTGTGATGTTGCGGTTACAGCTATTAACGCAAATTTATCCAATCCTCCTGAATTCTATACAGCCTTGCAATTTTAACCAATCACTGCAACCTTTCTGCAAATTTGCTGTCTTAGACCGCTGTGGCTAGCTGTGGTAACAGGGATTATTACACAAGTTACTTAAAGCCAAATTAAACATTTTTGATTTTTTGAAAATCAGTTCTGGGCAGCCCAACTTTGAGCAGTTTTTTAGGAGGTTTCCCACGGGAGTTGAATTTCAACATTTCAATACGTGATATTACACATCTTCCTCATCACAATGGTGAAGACATTTCTTGGTAAGGATTTAGTTCCCAGATTTTCATATGTTTCCCTTGCTACTAGCTGAAAAATGAAACAGTGTATCACTTTTGCTTCACACCTATTCTAGGGTGTGAAAACACCCTAAAATAGGTGTGAAGTGAGCTCTTTTATTTGTGCTGGTTAAAAGGCTTGCAGCAGAGCTCTGAACAGACTGAAGATGGTCAAGCTCTTCTGTAGACAAGTAAAGAGACTGTTAGAATAATCTAAACCAGACTAAATAAAACCTCCAATGATTATCTCCAACTTGGCCTTTGACACCAGTTCTCTTAGTTTGGATATGTTCCTCAGCTGGAAGAAGCAGTTTCTAATTAGTTGTTTGGAGTGATGCTCCAAGGACATCGTCAAATCCAAAACAACACCATAATTCTTGAGTCCTGGCGAGCCCTGAAGCACAAAGACGTGTTTTGTTTTATGTTTTGATATGCTTCGTTCAGCAGGATATTCTTCATTAATGAACACCACATTTATCATTTTTGAAGCCTACAATGCTGTAAAGAAAATACAATAGTAAATTTCTTCACTTCACTTAACTTTTAATTTATTTAACAGAGCTTTCACATCGTCTATAAAGCCTGTCCTCTTATGAAATTGGTAATATTTCGCAAGAGCTCAGCTGTTAGACGGTTAAGTCATGTTTGGTGTGGTGATGTTTCATATCTCAGAAGATTTCTGCAGTCTCATTTAGCCAAGTGTTAGCAATGACCATTTGAAGAAATGTAAAAGCTTAAAGAAATCCGCACTGGGGTATTTACTGGCATGTTTTATATTGCTGAATGGAATAAAATGTGAAAATATCCTGAGCTTGTGTGTTGTTGGGATTTTGGTTACATGTCTACAATAAAGTATGGAATTTATCACTATAGCCACTTCATATCGTCTTAAAAAAATGTAACTATGGGTCATGTTACACTGTTGCACAAACAGCCCACAGGTTCCTTTCTTACTGGAAGACAGCCTTGAGGAACACTTGGCTGATTGAAAGACATTATCTGCAGTTCATGTTCTTTGAAAATGTGTATTTCTAAATTCATTTGAGGCTTTAGTTAGTCTGCGTGAAACAAATCAGGAAGTTTCTTTTAAAGCTATTGTCTGTTTAATGAAAAATTCACTTTTTGTGCTTCCTCAGTCAGTGTTTCCCTGCTGTGCTGCAGCAACAGGATACATCCTGGTTGTCACATGAAGGTTCATTGCTGGGACACAACACTGCAGCAAACCTGACACACATGACAACCAGGACACAGATACATGTCTGATTGACATAATGCATTCTTATGTGAATACTAAAGTTTGTGCCTACTTCATGGCCAGCATGTGCAGGGTTAATGATAACAACAGCAAACAACTCCTCCAGTAGCACATGAGCATGGTGTGAAGACCTCTCCATGAGGCCCTGCTGATGGATTGATGGGGATTAAAAGGCACATTTGAGAAAACCTTTGCTTGCCACTAGTTGATAACACCTCCATCTCCATCTCACTGTAATGAGAAAGTTGGGTTATTAATGACAAACATTGCATGCTCTGTGGCTCTCCTCTCACTACGTGCTGCTGCTCTGGATGTTCTCAGTTACAGCACCGTGGTCATTGACACAAGGGGTCCACGAACTTTGTTTCTAAATTGCGGGTAAGAGCCAGAGGCTGAAACCTCACAACCGCAATTTAAGTATTATCTCATAGTTTTGAAGAAGCTGCTCTAGTTTGTCTAAGTTTGTCTCCCCCTCCTCCGACTTTCTTTTTCTTACTCTTTTTCACTCAGCTTCCCTCTCCTGCTTGTCCCCTCCCTTCCCTATGCGGTCTCTCCGACCTCCCAGTGAACTTGTGTGGCTACTCAGAGCTAGGCCTGTGTTATTGGAAACACCCCTCCAATACTCCTATTAGCCACGATGCATAGATGATAGGTTTAGCCTTGTTTGGATATCCATTTCCAGTCACAGGTCAGGATTGGTGAGAGCAGCCCGAGATGATAGGTTTGCTGTGTGATCCTGCCAAAAATGACAAAAAAAGAAGAGAAAAAAAAGAGGGAATAGAGGGGAGGGAATAGTTGAAGAGGGGGCAAACAAGGAAAGACAGTGAAAAAAAAGATAGTGCCTTTCATAAAATTTGACAACTATGATGATAAGCCAACAGTAGGTTGGATTTTAAGTAAGACCATAGATTGTATAAGACCAACGCAGAAAGTGTCAAGGAAATGGAAACTGGAAGGAACATTAGGGTGGATCTAAAGTAAAGACCAATTAGTCTTTAGTAAACAAAATAAAAATACATTTAAAAAACAATACTGTAATTTGGACTTGAGTAGCCAAAATGAAAATGAGCGGAAAACCAACAGGTAACTTACATGTAAAACCAGTGAGGTGCTGCCAGATAGATGCAGCAGACTTAACATTGCCTTCGAGGGCTCAGTGACAATGATCTAATTCACCATCAACAGTTACAACAATGTATTTTATCTCATCTTGTAGAAAATACAAAAGGACACATGCAGCATAGCTGTATAGCTTCTCTCAAACTCTTGTTTCCTTGTAATCTCGGTTAGTTACAGAGCACAGATGATGAAAGGGGAAAACAAGTATGCTGAATCAGATTCAAATCCAATTTTTAGCAGTCACAAATTTCCAGTGGGACATTCATTAAGACAGAGAAACTGTTTCTGCATATACTCAGGCCTTAAGAAGTACAGGGCTTGTGTAGTTTCAGTGTTTTTACCTGGAGTAGAATGCGGTTGAGTGGAAAATGTAGCCAGGTTGACAACACCACCTTCGTCTTCCTCTAACTGCAGCCCCAACTAATTTCCATGGTGATGTTAAGGATAATTACAGCCTGGTTACTTCAGGATCACTAACATATAAGTTAAAGTCTTAACTCCAGAGGATGTGAAAAAAAAAAGTTGAAACACAAATGCATCAGATGATAATAATCCAAATCAAAATTAAACTCAGATGAGCCTGAGCTGAGTCAACTCAATTCCGCAACCACGAACTATGTAGAAAACAGATATTAGGTGAAACACTTGTTCTCAAATATTCAAAGTTGTTCAATGTACGATTTTTCAAGCAGAAATGGTTCATTCATCATTGTGGTTTTGGGTTTTACAGGCGTTTTTTAGTAGTTGTAAAATAAGTCCATATTGTATTCACTCACAAAATTAAGTTTCAAGCTCAAAAGAATCCACCTCGTTGCTGGCTGTTCCTGCCAGCTGAGGAATGAGAATGATGTGTTATGAAGTACAATGTGTACTGTCAGAGCGTCTCGCAGTCCAACAGAGGATTTATCCCAATATGGGTGTCACATGTGAATAAGAAAGTGAGAACAGAGCGAAGTGCCTGGAAGCTAAAATATGGATACTAAAACCTGATATTTTGTACTTTTGGTTTAAATGTTTTTCCTATTACACTCCATTGTGGCTGCACTGGAAATGCCTCGACATGAAATCATGTCATTTAGGAATACAAACTGTATTACAAATGCCTTGCAGTACAGTTTTAAGTGTTTAAGTGTGTTTTTCACTTCATGAATCGAGGGACTGGGCCCTTGTGGATGTCATTTGGGGCGCCCTTGATACGTAACATTTCGAGAAGCCAAAACGTACGTAATTTGGTGAGTGCTTGCATGTGTGTAAGTGCCAGACAACATGAAGGAAACTATATACATGCAGATTGGGAGAACCTCGGTTACAACTGAAGGCCTAGCAGTGACATTATCACACTTCCTGTGAGCTACAAGGGCCAATAGGTAAAAGTCAAACTTTGAAGGGGAGTTAAAAAGGGGGCAAAATAGTGGAGGGGCAACACATGAGGTATCTCTCAATAGGTCTGAAATTACAAAGGGTCTTGGTCATGTATCACTAAGATAAGGACCACCCACAGCATCAGATGTGGGATGAATAGCTCATACCACCATGTGTAGGCAGCCAGCCAATCACGCCCTGAAACATATGAGCTACACTGTTTGATCAGGGGACCATAGCCAATCAGGATGAATGATGCAGAACTGGATGGAGAGTGAACATGTACATTCATCCCTGTGAACAGTACATGCCTTGTGTTAAGGACTTCAAATCACATTCATTTGCTAAAGCTAAAGGCTTCATTAAAGACAGTATATTTTTATCAGATGTGCTTGGACCGGACTTTACCCCTGACGCCAAAGAGCAAATGGACAAATGCACAAAGCTAAAATTAAGACGAATAATTCTTGCAAGGACAATTCAAACCAGATTTGGTGAGTTTTGAGGAGAAAAAAAAAAAGGTTCTGTCACTGGAATGCAAGACTGGTGGGCCGAGGCTGCAACTATGACGTGATGTACTTTATCCACGGGTCATTTACTTTGATTCCCCCCTGACTCACCGAGGATACAATATGAGTAAGCTCATTTTGGGGAACCAGAGGGATACATCACCGTTCGAGCAGTGAGGCATAATGCATGATGCGTCATGTTGCATGTCATTGAATTTCTCTTTTGGAAAACCCATCCCAGACACTGTGCCAGGATGTGGGTGTGTGTGTCTGTGTGTGTGTGTGTGGACTTTCACATTTCACATTTTGACAGCCAAGACACTGAAACCAAAAGTAGTTCATTAGATAGCTGTTGCTTAGCTTGTTGGAGTGATTTGTTTATTTTATTAATGTGCATCATAAAGTCCATGTGAGGAGAGCACTTCACCTGAGGTTGCTCCAGCTTTGCCTGAGCATGTGTTTCAGAAAATACTTGATATTCAGGCAGCAGACACACCTGCCCAGTCCATCAAAACACACAGGCTACTGCCAATGAATTATACTGTTTTGTACGATCTTGTTGAACACTTCAAATGAATGTGTTTTGGAACTAGAGGTTACCAAGGGAGGTTTTCCAAGATCACATAATTCAAGATAAATAATAAAAAAGTAACTATTCATCATATTTCACATTTCCTTCTCTCCACCGGGGCTGAGTTTTATTCTTATCATAAAATAATATCATGGGGTATTTTAGATTAAATTAAAGCTTCAAAAACCTAATGGACAAGTTATTAGATTACACAAAAGAGAGAAGATCATAAGTATCCAGCACTGACTTGCACAGGAGAATTGGAGCGATCCAAGTGTTTTGCTTCAGAAGCAACAACTTTCTCTCCATGTTCCACGTCGGGTCATGGGTCACGGTTTTGATAGGTGGTCCTTATAAATATAAATACTGTATCATATTGCAATGGAGTGTAACCTGACAAACAGCACCAGAGCAGAGCGGTTACACAGGATTCACCTGTTGCTAATTAAAACAGAGAGTGCAGCTGAAACCAGAAGTTGTCACGCTCTGTTTTGACTCCTGGTTGCCAGGGTGGGGCTCCATCTTATCATTAGGTTCCTATGGCGACCATCATTCCCCGAGGATGGCCCAACATCAGTCCTGAATATTCCTGGTGGAAACCTGTTGCCTAGCTAATCAGGTGGCTTAGGCTGCGTTTGATAGGATTTCACAGGGGCTGAGATGAGGGCAAGGATAAATCATGGCACTAAATCTTTCAAGTGCAAGTCCCCGCAGAGAGCCTGGCTGTAAGACTGGGGGAGCAGTTTCGGAGCCACTCCAGGAAATTCCGTATGCACAATTTGTCTTTGTAACAGGAGAGCTGGCACGGCCCTCGGCTTAAGGATGTCATGACCGGACCAACTTAGCACGCAGCAGAAGTGCTTATTACGCATTGTATACTCATTCCTGACACAGGGGAGCCTGGCGTGGCTCACATCCCGGTGATCAGACTCAAGCTTTTTCTCACCACAACAGTTTGTAAGAGACCTGGTGAATTTCCACGAACCTCGGCATGAACTCTACCACTTAACCATGAGAGACTCCTCATTTTGGGAGAGGCCAGAGTCTGATAAACATTGGGGAAGAAAGAAAGAGGGAAAAAAAAGGACGACAGGAAAATGGAAAACAGGGCTGGCACTTCCAGCAGGTTTATTTGAGGCCGTGACAGTGAGCCCTTGGAAAAGGGATGGCGTCTAAAGCCGGGTCCACAGATGGGCGGAGGGTACACAAAAGGGGTCGTGACAAGTAGACATGGCATTTCAAAGCCCCCTCGCTTCTTCTTTGGAGTCTGGAAGATAAAGGAAGGAAAAATCGGATTATTTTACTCCCCGGATCCCTGAACTCAGTGGGGCAGAGTGAAGACAGTGCCTGGGAACAATTTGTCCAGCCATTATCTCAATCCATTAAGGATGAGAACTGCAGGCCACGCTCCGGGTCCGATGTTCCATCCAGAAGATGAAAAGAGGATTTCAGAAGTGCTTTATTTCTAGATTATCGTTTCTTTTTTCTCTCTCTTTCTGAATTTCACTTGCTGATAAAAACAAACCTCAACTGCATAGAAAACATTCTTTATTGACTCTTGATTAAAATGTAACCTTTGCTCCACCTGCCTCCACCTGTGTGATACATGTTACAGGATTGTTTTCCAGAAGGCCTATAGCATGTGCATCCTCTATTATGACAAGAAACCATATTAAATTATTCAAACAGCTTTAAGTGTCATGACATTTAACTAATTCTCACTTCAAATCATTTTTCATTTGGTTTTTATTTCCTTCACTTTGTTTTGTGACAATCTCACAGACCACAGCGTTCCACAGGAAGCCGCAGCAGGGTGGCTGTGAGGGCCAATCAGATGGGCTGTTTAACTGGGGTTTGGTGTTCTACCAAGTCACAGTGATGGTGATACATGGTGGAAACACACAAAAAAACCCTGAATGTGGTTCTTTACTTGGTTGTTTGACGCTCTTTGACTTAGCTCTTGCTGGGAGTCAAGCTGAGCCGAGCCTTCATGACTTGAACGTGGCTTTGTAGCATCTCAGCAGTCTCCCAGTCAATATGGTGATGACTGAGAGGGAAACTCACAGGCAGTGGTGCTGGGTTTCATCAAAGGACAAACACTGAAGTTAAAAGTACACTCATGCATTGTTACTTCTGCCAGGAAGGTTATATTTCAGGCTGTTTGTCTGTGTACTTGTCTTCTAACAGTAGGGTATCTCAGCAGGGCTTATACAGGGCTATTTCCATGCTAGCTGCTCTGTGAAGCTATGCTTTGGCACACTGCTTTGAGTTAAATGCTAACACGCTCACATTGACAGTGCTAACATACTGCTGAAATTACCTCATTAATGTGGTGGACATTGCGGCCAAAGGGCAAGGAGAGATTAATTAGTATTTGATGCTGATAGCACCACCATGTGGCCACATATCTGCACATAGCTCCTTGGTTCAACAGCTTTTCTACCATGTCTATTTTTGGCAGTGCAAAATATGCATCATTTAAATGTTTTTTCACCACCCATCTCTGAAGTGGTAATCTTTACCAGTGAGGCAAATAGTGAAAGTGTATTGTCACACAATACATGTGACATTCATTCAAGACATTCGTTAAACTCTTTAACTGTCAAATTCTTCAATTTGGAATATTCATATAATTCAAAAAACTCAAAATATACGGCCTGATAATAAAAGCATGGACAGGTGTCAGAGTATTTTGTTGGGATTAATGACACATCCAACTAAACTAAAGGTTTTATCAGTCACCAGTTGGACAGCTGTCCCCACAAAAGACAAACACTGAGTATTTCAAATTTCTATCCACCAAAAGCAGACTTGAATGAGAAACAGGAGTCTAGAAGGTCCCAGAAGATCTGTTCTGGTGGAATTGACGAATGGAAATCTCATCCCACAGCAATACAAGCTACCTGCGATGCCAAACTATCCTACAGAGCGAGCCAATGGACATGATTACATTTATAGAGTCAAATTCAGCTCCACTTCCTCTCTCAGGATAGAAGTCGGTGCCTTTGCAGCCCTGGAAGGGCCATTTCAGTCCAACTTGGCAACAGAGGGCCACGACTTTGATGTGTTGAAAGTCAACTTGACCTGTGTTTACAGCTTAATAAATCTAGGATGGAAAGCCGTGGAAAGGACAGACTGACACAGCGAGGGAATGGATGGACGTCTTCCTCCTCATCCGAGCCACGGAGAGCATGTGCTTTATATTATACAATATGGCTACAGTAAGGATGAAGATAAATCAGATATGACCTGTGGCTCCACAGAAGCTGACGGACATAGAGACACACTCATTTGTTGTGTACGAAAATTCAGACCATGTAACTCTAGACCACCACATGATCCACAGTATTAAGCTCTGTGAAATCCACCTTACACGAGGGTGTATTTACACAATCTGGTGTTTGAGAGTGTTGGGCAGTGTCTGAAGGACATTAAATATCTGGCACTGAAGTGAGTTTATGCCTCTAAAGCTGTCTTTGATCTGTGTTTTATGTGTTTAGGACAATTAGTCTTATGTTGCATGCACTGAAAAACATCTCAAAAGATATTTGTAGCCTGCCCGGGAGAAACTGATTTAAGGCTTGTGGAACTAGGTCTTGTATGACCGGTCATCTCTACATCAGAAAACATCATGACTCATTTCTGCTCTCCAGGAAACGCTCTGTGTTTAATATTCAGTGCTGTCAGTAATGGCTCCACTTCTCTTTACTCAGAATAAGCATGTTTTCAATATACTGGGCCAATTCCTTTATAAGTCTTGTATATTTGACCAAAGCCCTGAAAGGAATTTGAGTATCAAGTGTTTGCTTTAAAAGTCTCTGATACATAAATACAATACAGCTTATTTAAGCGCTCTGCAGGCCTGATAGCCACAAACCATGATCATGCAAAATCAAAGGATTACTTTAGTTGCTGGCTTAAGAAAAGTCCATGAAAACGTATATAGGCAAAAACTGTTGTGATCCCAAGAGTCACTTTACTGAATCCAAGTAAAACCCACTTTTTAAAGATGTGGTGCTCTATAAAAACGAACCCTGCATTTATTGTAGTTGTACTTAATGATATGTAAAATAATACATTTTTAACTCAATAAACAACCGAAAAATTACCAAGAAATTCTGCAAACACTTTGATCTATGTTAGCAGTTTTGTTTGCCATCTTATTTTCAGTGTTATGTGGATGGTAATCAGGTTATTTTACAAAACAGTGCAAGTCCAACTTTATTTAACCCATGTGGCTGACAGGTCAGAGGAGGTTAGGAGATTTCTTTTATACCACTGAAGAGTTTGCTTGGGAAAAGTGCAACACAAAAATGCATGTCACAAACCATGATTAGGTCTCAGAGAAAAACTTTGTCTCACCTATTTTTGATATTCAGTGATGTATCATACATTGCAACATCCTGCTTCCTATGGATTGAAAAATGCTGGGCATTCCATTTTTTTTCCTTCACTTCCACAGTATGAGAACAGATGATGGATAGTCTGGATACCCAGCATTGTTTTTTTATAATATCTATAACAGGACATTATGATAAGCCTTCTGAGCAGCACTGTGCCTTCAAGACAGATTGGGCACTAATAGTATTGTGACTGGCTGATACAGGGCTAGCTGGTTAGCATACTAACATCAGTAGAAAGTGAGGATGTGATGGAGACAAGAGTTAACATTGGTGTTTCTTTTCACCTCTGGAGCTGTTGGTTTGATGCTTAATTAATTAATTAATTAATTCACATTTCCTGTAGTTTTGCAAGGTAACAGCTGCAAATGTAGCAATACCAAAACTTGCACATAGCTTCTTTAAATGATATATCAGTTACAACCCATGAGAAAAAAACATCCCCAGCTTCACAGAGTTCATTCTTTGATTTAACATTTAATAGGTTCTTATCTCATGACCTTTTCCACCCTGAAAGCACCACTCTCTACTCCCTCTCATTTTTGCAGAGGGTGAATCTTCTCAGTAAGAATCATCAGCTGGTTGAACAGGATGTGTGGAGGTTTCCATACTCAAAGAAAAAAAAACCTGACCTTGTAATGGTGATGCACAACCTGGAGGTGTGGACATGTGGACGCCACGCAGGGAGGGTTTAACAAGAGGTGTTGTCAAGTTGCAACATGAGAACTGCAGGATGTCGTGTTTTTGAAAGAAGCAGCGTGTCTCAAAATCTTCTGCATCTGATACATGAAGTTCTTTTCAAATGTGTCTCTCATGAGGTTCAGTCAGTCATTCTACCGAGCAACATTGAACTGCTGCATATGTTGAACACTCTAATCATGTTTCCCTTCCATACTGGCTATGAAGAGATACGCTAAAAGAAATGGCAGAAAAAGTAATTGTACTTATGTGTGTCCTGCACAACTCATTACCTTCTACTGTTTAATTTTAAACCCTCAAATTATGAGGAAAGACGTGTTTGTTTTAATTAGATTTTCCATGATATAGGAATGATACGGAAACTCCACACACACACAGACACACACACACACACACACTCCTGATTGCAGCCAATTCTTCGTCATGCCGAGCCAGGCAGGGAGAGGAGCCAGCTTGGGTCGGTTTCTGCTCCTTGCAACATGGGCCGAGTGTCACTCACCGACACATCCTGTAAAATGTTTTCCACAATACAAAGAGATCTGAAAAAAGTACTGGATAACACCGCATGTCTGAAACAGCGTATGCAAAAACCTGCCACGTACAGTACAGTAAGTGACAGCTTTTTCTTTTTCTTTTTTTTTTTTTTTACCTCAGCTCCTGTCGGCAGCCAAGGCTCACATGGTTCTGCTGAGCTTCACCATGTGGACTCATGCACTTACTTAGCATGTCTGTGACAGTTGTTTAGAAAACATTAAAAATAATATTCACTGATGCCTCGTGACAGCTGCTTGAGTCATGGCCATTTTCCTCAACTTGCATCTGTTATCCAATCTTTTACAGTGCTTTCTTGGAAAAGGTACCATGGGATCTCTTTTCTGGATGCAAGAACTGACCTTGTGGGGAACATTTGGCACAATCAATCTTGTTATTAATTAATCATAATATTTTCTCTGGTCACCACAGATGGAAGCCCTTACTTGGAGCTGGAACATCTATTATCAAATGACGATAGCAACACTGACCTATTGGAGTGCATACTGTCCACGTGTGCACAGTTTTTGCTTGTGTGTGTGTGTGTGTGTGCATCTCTAGGTTTATTCTTCACAGATTTCAGGACACATGAATGACTCATGGAAGTCTTTTTCTTTTTTTTCAAAATAAGACTTGCGGGGTAGTGATGTGAATTATTTGACACTTCATCACAAGAAGTTCAAGGCGCAGTTAAAGAGCAGAGGGTGAAACCATTAACATGTAGGAGGGGTCTCAAACACTCTGCCAATCAATTCTCTTAAGAAGCTGAAGCCATACTTGAAGCCACTGAATCACTTAAATACAGCAAAACAGCTCAATCACTCTCATTTCAATTTCACTATCAAAACTTTGGTTGTCGTTTGTGGACCATGAGGAGTTCTGTCTTTACTTTCACGGTGTAATAAACACCTTTTTAACATTTATTTCGTTTTTTTGCTTTTTTAACATGTTGAGACG
Source organism: Selene dorsalis (assembly GCA_900303245.1). NCBI lineage: Eukaryota > Metazoa > Chordata > Actinopteri > Carangiformes > Carangidae > Selene > Selene dorsalis. The sequence goes on from OMNW01009426.1 coordinate 42,272, forward strand.
TTTATAAAAAGACTCAGCTGACGCATACACATGGCACAAGGCTGAGATCTCTGGTAAAGTAATATTTCCCTGGGGTGCAGTGACAGAATGGATCAGGTCAACAGTGCACAGATACTCCCAAGGTTTATGCTATTGTTTCCAAAACGAATTGTCCCAACCCAAAGTGGGTCAAAGACCCTTAATGGGTGGATCTCGTCGTGATATCCTGATATAGTGTTCTTTTATTCTTTTTTATCACAGGTCAAAGTGC
>OMNW01009426.1:50474-70786 GCA_900303245.1 Selene dorsalis
GAGGGGTATGCTGTCAAAACAAAGGCCCAGGGGGCCACAAAAAAATGTTGAAAACAATATTTTCATGGATAAGGGAGCCCAACCAGGCAAACAAGAGTTATGAAACACATTGAATGTTAAATAATTGTTTTTAGGGTATTTTAGGGCTGATTTAATACACGGGTCAAAAACGACCCGTTAACACCATTGGTGGCACCAGAAAGCTAACACCTTAGGAAGGTTAAACGAGCGCCGCTTTTTTGTCACGAGCATCAGTCAGAGAGTTTTTATAAGCAATGACATTGTCATAATGTTGCATAACAGATACTTGTCAAGTCTCTGTGCTTTAATTAAGACTCTGCGCAGTGACAGATTTAATTGGAAAAATACACGTAGTGAAAAGAAAAATGTGTGGATCGGCTTACAGCAGCTGGAGACAGTCAAAGGTTGGATTCGTTTGCCGCAGTTTCTGTTTACAGTAAAAAAAAAAAAAAAGAAGAAGAAGAAGAAGAAAAATAAATAAAAAATTACACACTGACAGATTTATAACACCGTCAGATCCCAAAATATCTGAACTTTATATAATAGCAAAGTTGGAAAGTGAGACACTAGTTCTGGTCCTTACATAGAAGTTATACATACTGTTTCACTGGATTTGTAGCATCAGGGGTCACAGAGTGCATGGGTAAAAAGCAAAGTGTGTGATTACAACAGTGTGTTATTACAGCATGAGAAGAAATCATTTTGGCAAATGTGGCACTTTTATTAAAGTGTTGCAGGTCGTAGATTAATATAATCAGTGTTGTCATCATTTGTACAACAGCTGTTATTACATTTCACTACTTAACATCAGCACTGAATGGAACATGTTTAAAATGTGTATAAACATGTAAGAAATTTCATACGATTAACAGAAAGAACAGCCATCAGCAAAATTTAAATCAAGCCAGATTGGCTTCAATGATCAGCAGCTGTCAGAGTCAGAGGATTTCTACTACAACGACATCAGCAGATGGACTTACAGACAACCTGATGTATTCTGGAGGTTACCATCATTAGTCTGTTCAGCCAGACCTCTACAGTATGTACAGCTAATCACACACACGGAGTGCATGTGAACTCACTTTGTAAATGAAATCAAATGCTAAGTACTTCTCTGTTCTACAGTACATGCTGAATGTTCAGGACTACACACGTCACAGGACGAGCCATTCCACTGGTTTCTGGGGACATGTCCTATCAGTTACAATCATTTAATGTGCTCAAGGAGCTGGGTTTATTACCCAATGCAATAAAAAGTATGGGGTTAAAATACGCACATTGACATGTATTCAGATCAATATTTCATGGATACACACATAAGTGTCACTCCAATGTGCAAATTCCGCAAATTCCTGGAGGTACATGTAAACCTGTTTTTTGTTTTTTTTGTTTTTTTTGCTTTTGGAATAACAGTCCTGTTACATGATCAGTGTCCCACGTGTGTTAAAATGACACTGAGTAATTAGGTAATTGAAAAAAGGTATCCTCTCATTACCCCCTGGCTAAGCTGCTGTTGACGCCTGAGTCTGTTCTACAGTGAACATTCTCAAGAGCAACCCCCCCCCATCTTCTCTCTGTCTAGACGGCTGGAATAACCTGAGAGTAATCACCTAGAAAAGGTACGTGTGTCAGTGTGTCAGTGTTTATTAACAGAATGTCACCTATTTGAATGGCAGGGGTGTGAAAGTGTGTGTGCATACTGTACCCTTGGAAAAAAAACAACAACAACCCAGGAGCAAAAAGGTCAGATTGTCACGCCACTATGTTTATGTAGTTCTGTCTGTTTCTTGAATAAGTCTGGGACTATACTTGGGATAAGTTTCCATGAAAATCATCTTTAGAATCTGGAAGTGTAACATTGCCACATAGTTTGCGCCCCTGTTGTCAAATAATTTCATCTGAGAGAAACCAGGTCATGGTGATAAGCTGCTGCTGCGCTTTATACTGTAACTCAACAGTTCAGACTGCATTAATGACAGCTAATAGTCATAAATCTTAGGTAGATCTTGTTTATTTTTTTTTCCCTTTCTTATAGATTACACGAACATTTGCCAAAGAAGATGGAAATGACTTCAGAAATTACGTAAATGTGAAATTCCCCCCTTACAAATAGCTGAAATGACTCCTAACAGCTTGACATCAACAGCTCATGGGAATGAGCACAAAAAAACCTTAAACACAGAGGAGATGGGAGGAATTCTTCACAGCAACACGAGTTGACCAAATATGACATCATAAAGCTAATTTGGGTACTGTGTGTTCTGGTTGGTTGGCCCCCCTGCTGGTGCTGGAGGAACCAAGGTTATGCTGTCCAGATGGGGAATAATAGCCCACACCTGGGCCTTGGCCCAAACACAGACTCCAACAAGGTCCCAAAGCCTGACTCAGCTAAACATCCACTGAGACCAGTCCCATCCCGGCCGTGGTCCAAGTTTGCCAGCACACAATTAACCGGACTAATCTGAATGTTACACCAGCAACCACCAGCTGTCCCCTTCAGCACTGTGATTGAGGCAGTGTTACTCCTGCTGTTTATTTATTAATAACACACTCAAGTATGAAAAGGAAAAAAAGTGACAAAGTGATGGTAAAAGAAAGACAGGCACAGTGATAACATCTTAGAAAACAATCATCAGTTCCAGGAACAGTCTCAGCAGCTTATCAGACAGCACAACACAAACTCAGAGGTTACGCTCTTTGGATTTCACCAAGTTTAATCTCAGCCAACATCCATCTGTCTGTTAGGAGATATGCTGTCCAAGACTATTTCCAACCAATATGCTGTGTTTAGAGAAAAGCCTAACCCAAATTCATTATCACAAATGTAAATGTTGGTGCAATCTGCTGTGCTAATGTAGCACATAAGAGTTTCTGTTAGAAAGGCTTTCTGGCAGGAGGAGCGGCAAAGATTGACAATGCTCATCGAAGCAGATCAGTGTGGTGGAGGAATATGACCTTGTTTCCCCTTCATGAATAAATTCAACAAATATCAATAATCAACTGTCCCTCATACACCAATACAAATATACACAGACCTTGACAGATGAATTAGCTGTTAATCAATGTTACAGGTAGATTCATTGACCTCAGTACAGCTGTTTATGGATTTTGTTGTTCCTCCTCTGGTGAATATGACAAAGCATATTTCCATGCCATTAGTAACTTTCCCCTCGGAAGCGTCCAGCAAAAAAGGCAGTTCGCTGTCAGTGGCCTTACGGTAAGTCATTTATGTGTTTATGTTCTCATGTTCATTTATGTGTGTTTCTCAATTCCACTTAAGCCATGAACTATGACAGTATGAGAGCAGCACTGTACCAAAGCTCTGAAGTTCAAAGACTGTTTTTCCCCCCACCCTTTCTCCCCAGTTTTACACATCCCCTTCCTTTTGAAATCACTCTGCCTTCACACCAGCTCTCCAACTTAAACAAGTCGGTGCAGATAGTTTGGCTCCTCTACTGAAACTGGAGAGAGGGTACTCTGGTTGGAAAGGCAGTACAAACAGCACACACGTGACTTCTTGAAGGCAGACTTTTCAGCACTCAGGTTTTGGAGAGGTACATGGAGAGTACATTCCTGGTAATTAATAAGGCAAGTGCAGGTCTCCATTTGAAGAAGTCAGGTATATCATTATAACACAGCATGAACCATAAGATGGTGCAGAGTGTTTCAAAGCCCAGTCTTGTTTTCAGAATCATCGCTGTGAAAACAGGGAGGGAAGGAGTGGAGCAGAAAAGACATGGTTTGAAGTGTATGTGTGAATACAGGCACATTGTGAAAAACAATGATCGTTTCTAATCTCGAATAAAACTTTAATATGCAAGACAAATCAGTATTATCAGCTTAAAGAACTTACTTGTAAGTTTGGCTAATGCTACATAGCCAGTTTTTGCATTTACAACTGTTTATTTATTACTCCAGAAGAAAGAAAGAAAGTCCAAAACTCGGCATTAAACACTCGTTCCAGAAGCGGAACGAAACATCAATATTAAATATCCTTTAAAGCAAATTTGCAGATATGTTTACAAATATATCAAATATATATTACAGAACTCTGAACTCTGTGGTTCTGAATTGTGGAATTAGACCATTAAACTGAATTTTTATCATTTCGGAGTTGAGGATTTTTTTTGGGAGGGTCCCAAAATGGGGAAGGGTTAGGGTTTATGTTTTACATATTTCTCCCGTAATGATATTACAGTGTAGGAATGTGGAACATCAGAGATTTTCCTGCTTGCTCTCGAGTTACTGCTGGTCCGACTGTCAAAGTGTGTCTTCCCTTACAGTGATAATACTGGCAGACATGTGATGTTATTCAAAGTTCCAAAAGATGATCAGAAGATGAAAAAGTGAAATGCTTTTTTAAAACAGCGAGATGAAGCAGAAGTGAAGCTACCCACCAAAAGCCACCTTTGCAGTTTTAATTTCAAATAGCTCTAAAAATAAGTGGGATTCACTGATAACTGAATAGCTGATGGCTGAACCAACCATCTCCCCCCTGGAGTTTCCACATGCTGCTCCACCTGCCTCGTGGCCACAGGAAAAACTTTGTTTGCCGGCTCCTCTGGCTCAGACTGTGAGTGTGGCTCTGATGGCTCGAACATAATTTCACCAATGGTTAGGGTTAGGGTCAAGTCATGTGTTTTTTCAACATGAAGTTAAGCGATAGGGATACAGAGCTGTTCCCATCCCAGTATCAGGTGTGGTTTCAGTGCCTGCAGCTCATACCTTCAGTGCCTTGACAGTGTTCCTGAGGGGAGTTAATGTCCAAACATTCAATCACAATTTGTCTCCTAACCTTTACCATACCTTTGACATATCACCCATTGCTGGATACACTGGACTGGTGTCCCTCACATGGAAAGACTGCTTCGACACACAAACAGAAGCATGTTTCTGGTAACGAAGCTGGTATGCAAGAAAGTATCTTCCCACTTCTGCTCATTAACCAGATTAACTGCCATATAAATGCAAATATTCTAATGAGTCAGCATCCCTAAGCTGCAATTTACTTCCAATGCTAAAGTTCAAGTGTTGGTGGATAAAGAACATTCTTTACGTACCAAGATGGAAAATCTAGGACAGGAGGTCAGATCGATGGACAGTGTGTACATTAGAATGTATTTGTTCACAGTTTATATTCCTGTCAGTTGTTTCCAACTACCCAACAAATGCAAAATGTTGTGGGGATGATTGTCAACCATATGAATTTTAAAATATAAAAAAAACAACAGCAGATACATAAGGCCTAAAGAATATATACAACGTGTTTTAGTAAATAACACTTGTGTCACTGGTGTCTGTCCACATGACTCCTTTAAGATCTGACATAATCACTACTGTACCCAAATTTTAACCATCCATACTGTGTTTTTGCTTTAACAGGCTCTATAAAAAGGGAGAATTTTATCACACTAATGGTTGTGACATAAAGTAAAACATGTTAATATTCCAGTCTTGTCAGGACAAAGTCCTCTTACCTTTAAAGATGCCTGTTTTAACTGAAACAGAAAAGATTACAGTGTGTCTCCTACTCGTCCACTGTCCAACGGACAGTTATAATTTCTACAGCGAGATGCTCCAAAAGTGAATGAATGTCAGCCCCCTCTTTTTTGTAGATCAAGTTTACTGCATAAGTGCAGATTATTGACTTGAGCTTTGCTGCTACATCAGAGCACACAGTTAGTGGGAGAAGCTGTGATGTAGTTTTGTTTGGGGTAGCTTCTGTGGCTGCAGTGGTTTGGCACTTTGTAGAGAGAGGCATACTTGGTGAAGGGGAATTTATCAAACCAACAAAACAGCACACAGTCAAACTCAGTGAAACAGGTCTGCTTTCATCTGTGTGGGTTTTCTCTCACTGCTGCGCTGACTCAGCTCCCTGATCATCTGCAGACCAGTGAAACCAGTGACCCAGCTGGCCTCACTTGTACCATGGAAATAAAATGCAGTGTAAAAAAGGTACACCCACCCACCACCCAGCCACCCTCACACACTCACACTGTTGTGAAACTGTTTGGCGTTAAAATGCAACAACTACAACAAGTCATTACCGAGTGTGTTCACTTACATGTGCTCGTTAACAAAGAAAAAGGAACACAACAGTGTTGGCCACAGTGTGTGTCAGAGTATTTTTGTTGGAGGAGCTTTTGTTTGCCAGATAAATGGGGAAGAACGATATTGCATGCATTACAGTGCACAAAAACCAAACAATGGTTACTTTGTATGCAGCAGGGAAGCTGAAGCAGTGGTTATCCCCATTATAGGTCTAGCTAAGCTACGCACTTTCACCAGCCATAACCACCATAAATGATATGTTATTATCTTAGAAAAATAGAGTCAGTTTTCTCAAATACCTGCTGTTGCTGATGATCCTGATTTGAATGTGAGAGCCAACAGTGATAGGAGCTGAGTCTGCAATACGCAGCAGACCAGTGTACTTTTGCAATCAAAGTTTATACACACATTATTATGGTAAGCATTCAGATATTAACAAGGAAGAAGGACAGCATGCATTCACGATCTGTAAACACCTATTGCATTACACATGTTTCTGTTTGAACCTTTTTTTGTGTGTGTGTTTGTCTGATTGTCGGATGTGAAGAATGAGAATGTGATGATCATTTTTTTCAGTATTTGCTGATAATTTTTGTTTTGGGAGTAATGACTAATCATTTAGTCAAAATAAAATAATCAGTAGATTAGCCATGCCATGAAAGTAATCACCAGCTTTGCGCACAAATTCATCCTTCACTGCTCCACCTGGATGTGGTCAACGAGGAGCAGTGCTTGTTTAGAATGCATTTCTCTGCAAACATGATCCACTTGCTTTAAAGTCAATGAAAATTTGTAATTGAAAACAAAAGCATCCACTGTTCAATTAAAAATAGACACTGTTGTGCAGGCATCTTTTGATTTATACACACATTTTTCCATTTATATTAGCAAACTGTGCACACTGGGTTGGGTCCCAGTATTTGGGTTGAGGCAGTCTGGAAAGAGAAAAGAGACAAAAACTCACATCCACACATCTGGAACTTCCACAGTTTAATAACTTACTACACTTGAACCTTATGCCTCTATCTTATCATACACAAACAAACTAGAAGCCAGACATTCCCTTCATGTTACCCTTGAGTTGAAGAGCTGTAAAAATAAGGAGCTCATTAATAGACATCCACTTCTATCAAGGTCCAACGCTCAATTCAAAAGAGGAACTGAGCACAGGCTAATGACCCAGCCCCTCTCTTCCAGGTAACACAGTATGTCGTGAATGAGTGATTCACACAAAATCATGACATAAAGTACATCTTACATCACCGTGATGATGCAACAGTCTCTCTTTTAACACATAAAGAGCTGCAAAACGTTATTCTTTTATTTGTTGAGGGAGTTGGACATGGCATTTTATATGCTAAATGGTGAGCTGGGGCTGGGAGGGGTGTGTGTATGTTTCACTAAAGAAAATGTCACAGACCTCAGATTAGCTGCTTAAACAAGGCATTTTGGACATGCAAGATGTATTATGTACTTTACGTAATGGAATCTTAGTAAATGCTCCAACAATTTCCTGTACCATGATTTCCTGTGTATACAAGACAACATTTCAGTATAATTATGATAATATACAGGACGTGGGAATATTATCGCTCCATCAGTCAGAACTGACGTCTAATTTCTGAGACAAGCCAGACAAAAGCATATCTGTTCACATCAGAGCCAGAAACTGTGAGCACCCTCCCTGCTCTGTACTTTAAACTCATCCTGCTTATGAATCATAAAGTTGTTCTGTGCTGATAAGCAGAAGCAACACGGTCCATCCACAGACACACACATAGAGCATCTGTGCGATGTGCAGCCGCGGAGCTGGAATCAACTGGCCTGTCAGCAGGGTGTGTGATGGGTTACACACCTAGCCAAGTCATCCACCGTTCCCCCTAGAGAAGTTTGAAGGGAGTGCTCTTTTGTCTGCAACACTGTTGGATGCACTTGCAGTGCACCCAGCCCTCTAACACAGCAGCCCAGCTGGAGGAGACCACAGCTCCTGCAGGGAAGAGGAGAACTGTGTGTGCTTCAACTTTGAACTTTCTGGCTGGATTCTGTGAAGCTGCTACTTCCCCTCTGAGCAACAGAAGTAATACAAGGACCCAACGGCACTATACTTTACCTCTCGCCCTACTCTTAATCCATGTGTTTCTTTTAGCAAGTGCCAAATTATTTAGCTTGATATGGTGACAGGGTGGAGGAACAAAGTGAGAGGCGCGCCCAGTCAGGGACGTGCCAGTTAGCAGTGGGGTGATATTTGACATCGGAAAAATCCTGAGTGTAATTTGTCAAAACTGACACCGCACATAGGCCCAATGTAAAACTGTGAAACCATTAAGCCTTTGGCAAAACAGAGGAACTCCCATTGAGGGTAAATTCTTTCCCAAAACCAGTGTTAGTCCAAATCAGTTTGGAAAACTTGGGTGGGAAAAGAGAATGAGTAATGCTCTCCCCCCTCAGAGAAAACATGAAAGAAAAAATTTTCAAAAATCTCATTCTCTCCACCTTACACACCTAATTTCATTTATTCCCATAGCACTAAAAACATCTCAACAAGTTACACCTGTTAAGCTGTTTCAGAGCTCCTGCAGAATCTTGACATGTGGCATTTTCAGTACATACAATGTAGCTTCCTATTTAAGGATGCCATATTGTATGAGGTGAAATTTGTGTCATGTGTGTACATATGTGTACATAGGTGTGTGTGTGTGTGTGTGTGTATGTATAAATACAAAGATGTTTTCTGTAACTTTGTGACCTCCTCTCACCTCTTCTATCTCTGTTACTGATACATATGATGCTTACGTTCTGTACAGATAAAGTTCCATTCAAAACATATTGTCATAAGGTCACATTTGAAAACTGATCATATCATAATGCACATTACATTGTAGAGTTAATGTATTTTGTAGAATATGTCATATTTGTTTAGACATCTCTGCAGTTGATACTCATCTGTATCTCCAAATTGAAATCACATCTTAGAACTTCATCTAACACTGTTTGGGGAGATATGCTAGTGCTCTTTCAATCAAACTATTCTTTTACTGTGCTCTATGTGGTGTTCACATGCTAAGCTGGTAGCTAAGTGCCAGTGTGTTTTAGTTCACTTACACAGTGATACAGTTGCTTTGTTCCCAGGCCTTGTTACAGAGTTCACATGGACAGCAAAAAAGCATGTTCTCACAGACAGAACGTGATCAAGTGTGTAAATGACGTACCCCTGTAGCAAGTCTTTCAAACATGTGCCAAGATCAATTTCCATCAAAGATCCACAGGGAGCAGAATCCCACCATCTCCTGGAGACGAGTCAAGTGTATGTTGGAGGGAAAACCACTAAGCAGCAAATGTTTTATCCACAACAGTAGACATCACACAGCCCCTGTGTCAAGTTTACTGAAAGGTTCTCAAGGTCTCTTCACCCCGAGGGCAACAAAAAGTGAAGGTTTCTTTGTTTCACCATCCAAAGCACACAATTAAAAGTTTGAAATTTTTGTTACAAAACTTAAGCTACTATTCTGGCATTGTATCCTCTTTCTTCAGTCCAAGGCTGACTGTCCTTTGCTGTAACACTTTTTTTAATAAACAGTCATTGCTTCAGAAATTCTTTTTTTTTTTTTACATACTTACTTTAATGGTTTTTGACATATTTTCTATGACTTGTGATGGAAGAGTTTGTACTCATTTTTAAATATGTGTTTTTAATAAGCTTTCACCTGCTGAAAATGTGTGTGGTGGCACTATATTTCCTGTTGGATTAAATGATATTCTAACTAATGGGAATGATTCCCGTCAAATGAACTCCAAATACATGAGCAAATACATTTTGTTTTCTGATCTTTTTTTAGGCTCTTTTAATCATCCCAAGACATGCATCTGCTTACATGCTCACTTTATGGCCTCAACCCAGAAAACAAAACAATTGGACAGACTTGTTCCGTGGGTGAATGGCAGAGCTGGACATTTGACAATAGCCCTAGGAGCTCTGTGGAAGCTGGAGAGTGGGCGGTGGCTCTGTTTCCTCATCTTCCTTTGCTCATCTACATCCTCTCCCACTGTGAGGTGAGAGGCAAGTCAACTGTGGTTTACTGGAGTTTAGCAGATGATATAACTGAAAACATAGAGCACAACAGAAGCATTTAATACAAAGTATGATAGAATAGATTATAGAAGGTCCAAGATTTCCTTTACTTATTAGTAGTGTCCTTAAAGCTGAAGTACGTAACTTCTGTCAACCCCTTGATGAATTCTACATAATCACAAAAACACTGCCTGGCAGTATACGGTGGGAGCCATTCAAACATTCCCCTGTTTCCATGGCTGGCCCTCTGCAGGCCCCCTGCAGGACCGTGATTGATCCGTGACTGATCAGTGACAGTTCTGTGACGGCCTGCCGCTTGGTCCACGGGGGTAATGTAATACCCCACGATGATGTAGTGAACGCAGCCCTGATTGGTAGTGCTTCTCAGTAGCCTGTGTGAAAATCAGCTGCAATGCCTCATTTGTCCACAGGGAGGAGCAGTGATTATGTCCTGAGTAGGGGCTGACATTTTTTCATCGGTATCACAGGCACTGCAATAAACGACCGAAAAAAAAATGAAACAACATAAACTGACCTGTGAGCTGGTGGCGGTTAGAAAACCACCAAATTCTCTATGCAGGAAAATCCCTGCTTTCACAGACCATTTTCATTTTTCGTATTAAGTGCAGATAAAGAGGTGTTTGGTCTAAAGCATGGTCTAAATAGTAAAATTTCAGTGATGAATATTCTCCTTCACTTCCAGTCCGTGCAAGCAAAGGGGCAAATAATACAGTTGCTTCCTTACCCAGACAGTACACATAGGCCTCCGCAGAGCAGTCTTTCTCTTATGCCAGGATTAGACTAAATTAATTCAGACCAATTTTCACACCATTTTGTTGTGGTCGACAAATTTCCAGTCCTAGTTGTGAACATGGAGAACGACGAACGGACGTGTAGTGTAACATAACTGAAGAGCAGCGTTTTTGCTGAAGCCCCCACGGAAAGTCTAGCATGTTAGAATTTTTTGCATTTCTCCGCCTAGTTTGACATCTCCTGTGACGTGAACCTTGATATTGACCAAAAGGATGATAGAGCGCTCTGACGCATTGTTTACACACAGTGAAGGTACGTTAGCTCTCTTCATGTAAACAATGTAAGTTAATGGTCTTGAAGTGTCCCGCTCATGTTCTCTCTGAAGGACAGATGGTTGTACTGCACTCTTCACAGGACACAGGAAGGGGTCCACAATCATTTTGTCTTCCTTTTCTTTTTTGTGTCTGAGCAAAAGACCACTATATCACACACACAAATAGATCCATGCACACGCAGCTCTATTGCAGCCATGATTGACAGTGTGTTGTGATGCCTCCCCGATGACCTTGACCCTAGTTGGGGTCATACTTGCCAGTCTCCCAGGCAAGACACAGCAAGAATTTATGCCACTGACATGGTAACCATCGTGAAAGACAAAAAACTCATGTAGTCTGATCCAGGCATTAGTGGATATCTTCTGCTGTAGCCTATAGTGTTTGTGATTGCCAGCTTGGCTTTGGGTTGGCACGCTACCAGAAAATGCATGCTACAATCTGTTTGGCAGCTGCAAGACAGCTACATGCTTTTTTGCCAACTGCCATTAAACAAAATCAGAAGAAGCTGCAACACATGGAAGGGAAAGATGCCTCCTCACTGCATGTAGCAATTTTGTTAAATCCGTGACTGTAAATAAAGAAGCTAGTGAGGCTCGACACATGTGCCACCTTACCACAAGTGAGAGCCCAGATGCTGTCAGCTCTGCTCATGACCAACTTGTGTTAGTTGGCTAGTTTAGCTAACACTGGCTATAAGTCATGGCATTAAAAATTACCTTGACATGAATTGTGTCTCTTCGTTTTTTCACTGTTTACTCAGTACTCCAGAATAGCTGAGTCGACTGAGGGCTGTTTTTAGTGGTGGATGGTATAAGGCCAACGTCTCTGTCACATCTCTTCTTCCACTAACCAGTAAGCTGGGTCGACTCATTACTCTGTAACGGTGACTCACTGTAGCTGCAAGTCTGCCTTGAAGATGTAGAAATGCCCAGAGGGTGTGTAACCTCTTGTACTAAAGACAATAATGGCCAAATCTCTTGTCAGTGTAGTTTTCGCAGCACCAGGAACATAACTCAGCACCATAACTTCACTAGCACTTGTATTTTGATTAGTCTCTAGTGGCAATCAGAGAACCAGACTGTCTGCCTCTAGCTCTAACTACTCTAACCATAACCATTGTCAGAATATGTTAATTATTGAGCTTCACAAGTGCATATAGGCTTTGTTGCATTTGGACAGAGACATGTCCTAGGTAGACCCATGGACATGCATCAATTGAACGCTGTCCTACAAAAACGTGGTAGCTCTCTAACTACAACTGCAACTTGATCCGCCTTGTCTCCCCATATCTGACCACTGCCATCAGAAGGTAGGCAGATTTTACATTCACACGTCTCTTTCTTTTTTTTTGTCTCTCTCTCCTTCAAAGTCCATCATTGCTGTTCCTGGCTTAATGCACTAACCCACAATGCTTCACCGGGTGCATTTAAGATTTCAGATTTCAGAATTTTATTGATGTATCAATACCATTGGTGATCAGTAATGTCATCATAATAGAAGATTGGCATGAGCAAGTAAGAGCAGTGCCATGTTTCTCCATGGACTAGTTTGGCACCATTATCATTCAACTTGGCTAAATTTAAACTGTTTTTTCAGCTGCATGACATGGACATTTTTATATTCAACAAGCAAAATCTCTATTATTATGCTTTATTCTCCTGTAACATTGCATCCAGAGCAGAGGAATGTTCCCAAGATTAATAAATCAGAGATTAAGCTTTTTCACTGCATAGCCCACACCGCAGTGCAAGCTTTCACTTGGGAAATGGATTGTGGTTTTGGGCATTAGCACTGTCATATATTTCATGGAGACCTAGAAGGACTGGCATATAAAAAAAAAAGAAAAAAAAAAAGAAAGTGCAGTTCTGAGATCTTGAACCTTGTTACTGCTAGTAGATGCCAATGGTCAAAACTGTGCTGCGTATGCTTTGGAAACATAGGGACCCAGATGCTGTCACCATTAGCCTACCATTACCTTCAATTAGGATTAAAAGAATGGTACAACATTTCGGGAAATACACTTATTTGCCTTTTGCCAATAGTAAGATGGATATTGATACTATTCCCATGTCTGTGCTTTAGATATGGAGCTGGGATTTTTTTTCTCACTAATGACAAATCAAGTGACTCTTTGGGCAGGCGGTTTACGAGTCACTGAAATTTCTCTGTGAATGTGCTTTCATGTGGCTTTAAAAAGGCTTCAGCCACTTTCCATTGGGGACAGTTACCAACACTGAGCAGTAAGCCAGAAAAAGCTTAGGCAGAAGCTGAAAGTCACAAAAAGTACATCAACCAGCCCTTGTAAAGCTCACTAGTAAACATGTGTCATCACATTTATTTAATCCACAAACATATTGTAATACTTTGGATGGGACCAGGCTAGCTGTGTACCATTGCTTCCTGACATAATGCAAACTTTAGATAATTGTAAAAATGCAGCCATTCAAAATTGATAGTCCAAAATAAACTTTGTGGCTGGAGAGCTCTGCAAATCAAACAATCGTTAACAATCATTCAACAATAAATGAAGTTCTACTTCTTTTAACTGCTTTTTGTTTCTCATCCAAAATACCAGTGACTCTGCAGTGGACACTGAGGAGGTGGTCCAAACAGACTGTGGCTGGTTATTAACTTTACCAGACGAGTGAAAAAGAGAAATGCTACTTCAAGTAACTCCATGTTCAACTTTTATACTGCATGTTCTGAAGAAGCTCACTAACACTGCCCACTTTATATCCCACAGAAAATAACCTGAGTGTGTTCAGAGTTGGAGGGCAGCAGCTACATGAAATAAGGATTTGAATGTTTTGCTATAGCCACATTGAGCATTAACAGCTGTTTACTCACTGGTCTTGACAAGACTCAGCTCTCACTATTTATAATACAGGAGGTTATAATAGGCTATCGGCGCAGTGCATAGCGGATTGGACATCACAGTGAGACAGCTTTGGAAAGTGACGGGATGGACTAGGGCTAGCTGGTTAGCATGCTAACTTCAGAAATAGAAACAAGAGTTATGCTTTCCACTGCTGTTCAAAGCTCCTGGCAACAAGTGAGCTTTGATGCTTAACTTTAAATGTTTCTTCTTGACTTGTGAACAACTTCTAATGGTAATGTTTTCTATGTAGCAAAAGGATAATTTACTAATGTCTCCTTGGACATTATCCTGGAAAATGTTGAGGAATAGAAAATAGAAAATAAAGGACTTTTTGGACCGGATAGTCAGAGAAACCTCCCTGTATGTATTTTATTCAGTTGTGACAGGTCTTTCTGTTGTTGTTTATGTTTCCTTTTTATGAATGTTTTCTTTGTCTTAAATGCGTTGCATTCCTTCTACAACTCGTGAACTTTGAAGACCTTTCGTTTTACAGTGTGCACCTCGGATTACCCTCTAAGCCATTTACTGCAGACCACAATATTCCTTTTTCATTAGCCTCATCTTGAACCTTTACGGCAATAAACTTGATTGACTAAAGTGGTTTAAGCCAAGCTCGTTTATTACAATCTTAACTGAGAAGGATTAGAAGTAAGTGGTGTAGGTTACTTCAAATAACGAAGTGTGTCCACAGTAACTGAATTACAAAACCCCTTCTCACCTTGTCTGGTAATATGAAACCCAAACCTTAGATTGAGAAATGCGGAGCTGGCACAAACAGATAATCTCTCTCAGAATTACCAGAAACCACATGCTGCCTGCTCTCAGAAACTCACACTCGGTTACTTTACTTTTAGCCAGATGGACACTTATTCCCACCTCTGCATCTGCTGAACAGAATGAGCAATTTC
The DNA here is from genome assembly GCA_900303245.1 of Selene dorsalis. Classification (NCBI taxonomy): domain Eukaryota; kingdom Metazoa; phylum Chordata; class Actinopteri; order Carangiformes; family Carangidae; genus Selene; species Selene dorsalis. The sequence goes on from OMNW01009426.1 coordinate 65,490, forward strand.
ACAAACCCCATTAATGTGGGAGCAGAGAAGTTTACAAGCACGACATGGATGAGGGGATGGAGGCCTAATCTCAGCTCAAGTGAGGCTTAGTCATTCAAACCCTCATTGCCCTTATTTTCTGTCAGCTGCTATAATAAAATTATCTGTTCATATTGTGTTTCCCCACAGTCTAATGTGGACTGGTATCTTCCACAACCAAGAGTAATCTTAGCTCAAAATTGTTCATTTGGTGGGAGGCTTTAGGGATTGAGAGGTCATCCTTGGGTCAGACTGTTGCCCTCTTACAAAATCTTCTCTCTTTGCCTTGCTTGTCACCTATCCTGTACCTATACCTTCTTGGTAAAGTGATCCCATCTCGTGTTTCCTGAGCAAACCATAACTCAAGCTCCTCCTACCTCTGCACTTGGGTGGATACGAGTCAGGTGGATGATGGACAAATAAAGCTACCTCTCAGATACTTTTTCGTCCATGAACTATTGTCCAAAACCAGAGGAATTGTAGGCTGACCTCAAAGTTTACGACCTCGTGATTGGTACATAAAACAGAGATTTGTGGGATTTTCAGTTAACCCATAACATTTTCCTCTTGCAGGTTTTTCCTTTGTGTTGACAAAACTAGTGAGACTAACTAGCATGGCTAACATGGGAAATTATACAATTTGTATAGGAGATCGTTTTTATTCTAAAAGGATTGTTGGCTGGTGATCAGTTGGGGAATTTAAAGTTCTCTGAAACCAAACCTAATCCATTTTTCTAACATTCAGATATTCCAAAAACATTTCTTCTTTTCTCTTGATTCCTTTCAACACCAACCGAATACCTGTAGCCCCTTCACACACCTCCGAAAGTACCCACAGATGAAAGCTGCACAAACTTTGAGGGTAATGGGTGATAGTGAGTAGGAGTCAGGAGAAATGATTCTTGGGCGACTCTGTGTCCTTCCCAAAACCAACGTATGAATCTGAAAGCAGCAGCAGAAAACACTGAAAAGATAGTGCTTCCAAACAGGCCTCTCGCCGTGCAGCACCATGCTATCATGGATGTTAGATGTTCTTCTGTGGGTGTTTTCATGATCAATTTAAGGTGAGGTTGGATTCCACTTATGTGCTGCAGCCTTTTGGGGATCAGGGATTTTCCACCCCAGCTGGTTAAGCTAATTAGCTATTTATTTATTCCCATCAAACCCAGGACTTCTACCAAGATTCTTATGTTCTTGTGAATTCAACACAAGATAAACCCGGACTTCTGGGAAGGCAGGCATGGAGTGGCCACAATATTTAATTTCCTGTCAAACATCTGTGTTTTTAGATTACTCTTGGTGTTTGCTCAGCATCACTCTTCACAGACAATAAAAAACAAATAGAGCGGTAGCCAAAAAGACAATACCAAAAAAGAGAAAACATTTATGAAACTTCTGAAGGATTATCAATCAGTGGTAACCATGTATTCTCTCGCTCCTGCTCTCTCCCTCTTCAAATGTTGCAGTTTGACTTTTGTGTTGGATTTGTTTTGGATGTTATGCTGTCCTGGCTGTGTTTTCATATACCGGATACTCGCTGTGAGCTGCCTTTATGTTTCTTGAACTTCACATTGTTGTCTTTCTCAGGTTTTACAAGTTGAAGTGTCATGGGAAAACCCAGTGACCCTCCTTTCATCTTTCCTCTTAGCATTTCCTCTCATACATTTTATTATTTCACCTTGTTGAAACATTTCCACCCTTCCTTCCTCCAACTACCTCATCCTTTCTGACCTTATCTTTATTATTGCTTCCTGCTCCTGATCTTTTGTGCCTTTTTTTCTGAGTCATTCTATGCCTTATCTCTATTACATGTATGTATTGAATTCTTAGCCCATGAGTCATTCTCTACACTGGGGGATGATGTCATCCCCAAATGTTACCTGGGTCGAAGCATTCAACTGTGGCAGACTACATGATAGAAGCAGTGTTAAGACCGTCTTTAAAATTGCATAACCCTACTTTTGCGTCCATATTCCCATCTTTTCTGCCATCTCTCGTCCTCTTTTTTTCTCTCTTCTACAGTTAATGGCCTTGCTTTGTTCACTCAGCAGCATGCTATATGCTCCAAGGCCAGATGGTCTGATTTAGGTGGTATGCTGAAGGGACAGAAAGAATATGAATATTTCACCCTCGGCATGTATACAGGCATGTATGTGCGCCAGCATGCATCTGAGTCGGTGTGTGGGTTGAGAGAGAGAAGCAGCAGACGCTGGAAGTGATTGCTTCACAGCCAAAGCCTGCTCCTCTTGGAATGACATGCTATACCCAGCTATGAGTATTCATTTTCGCCAGGACCAGGCTCACCGCTAGGTCAAAGTTCATTTCACACAGCTAGCTGGTATATGGGCCATGCATGAGTTCCTTAACAGCAGCTGTGTTTACATCCAGATTAGATTGATACAGGAAAGCAGTCTGCAGTCCTGACACTGTGTCTTCTTCTCCTCTCCTGCTTTCATCTCACCCCTATGCTGCTTGTTCCAGAACAACACCTTGGCTTGAAAGGTTTAACCCTTCGAGTACCTTGACTTCACTGAAAGGACGACAGGAAGTGTTGCTGTTCCGTCTGACCTCTGTGCCACCGTTGGAGCACTTTCAGTGTGTGTGCACATGTGTGCACATAATGCAGAGATGCTACAGCTGATTTGAATGAGATTGGTCAACTTTTGCTTATACCTTTTGTCCTATAACCTGATTGACACAGTTGGTCACAAATTTAAAGTGAATGAGACTGAAATTTGCAGAACTCTGACATAGGTAACAGCTCTTTGTTGACTCTGGGAAAAAAGTCATCCTAGTTTTTTTTGGATCTTGGTGAGGCTTTTTCTACTGGAGATCATGACATTCTTTTCTTGAACAATACGTTGGTATTACCCTGGACCTGGTTTTCTTGCACGGGTTAATCCTAGACATCATTGGCTCAGAGGAGCTGCCTGTGATCGATCATGAATGCATTCTCTTTAATGTGTCTTTTAACACCGATTATACACTCAGGAAGGGTGTTATATGTTCAGGTATGTTGAACGACCTGTCTGCTGAGAAATTTTCTGAGAAAGTTTGTGACAACAGCACAGGGCAGATTTTTGGTGCCAACACTGAATTGCTTCCTGTCAATCTCCCTACAAAATTTAACTAAGTTAGTTAGCAGTAATTTTGTAGATTGTCTTCAACTGATGCAGAATGCCGCTGCCAGACTGTTAACCAAATCAACCAAAAACTGTCACATCACTCCTGTCCTGGCCTCCCTACACTGGCTTCCTATCAGCTTCAGGATCCGGTTCAAAATTCTTGTTTGGACTTTAGAGCCCTTCATGGTCCGGCACCTGAGTACCTGTCTGAGCTGGTCCTCCTAGGACACTCAGGTCTGCTGATCATGGTCTGCTGGCAGTTACTTGCACTAGACTCAGCACTAGAGCTCTCCTACAGAATTTAAGAGCTGCATCATCTGTCGAGTGCTTTGAGAAGAACCTTAAAACCCACCTGTATAAGCAGACTTCCCCTGACTGTCTCCTGTGATTTAGCTCTGCAACGGCTGCTGCTGTTTTATTTAAATTTTTTGTTTTATTTTTGTGTCATTGTATGTGTGTATTCATTGTTACTGTATTTTAATCCTGTAAAGCACTTTGTGAGTTCTCTCTGTGAGAAGTGCTATACAAATAAATGTTACTTACTTACTGTTATGGGATCACTTATGTAAACAGTTAAAATTTCAAAAGTAAGTTATAGATCCATGTTATTCTCCCTTAGGGATTTAGCCATTTTTGCTGGAGGTGTTATTCAGGGGGACAATATGTTTCTTATATGCTAGGCTTGTGATTCACAGCTTGATTCCCATTCAGGCGTTCATTTAGTCCTGCTAAAAAGTTTGGGCATTGACTTTGAGCTCTGGTTCTCTTAATTAATAGTTACTTTCAAACTCAAGTCAATTCTGCCTCTGCGTGACACAAAAAGGTAATTCACAACTTCATTACATAACAACTTTATTTAGGCCTTCCCCAGTCTCAGAACTCTCAGGACATGATCCAAAATGCAGCTCCAGGGATGTTGAGTGGTCCTAAAGAGAGCAACCACGCCACTCCAAGCTCAGCCTTTCTTCACTGGTTTCCTGTTCATTTTGTATTACAATGTAAGACCTTGCTAATTGATTTCAAGGCTCTTAATGGTCAGGTCCTGTCTTAGCAGCACAGACCTACATTCCCCTGCACTTAGATTCTAGATCTGTTAGATCACACCACTTAGAGAAAGACAATTAAAAGAGACAAAAAAAAGACTCTCCTGTGAAAAGGACTGTTGAAAGATGTGGAAAAAAGAGGCAGGGACCCTCAAAATGATTAAAAAAAACCATATATGCTCTGACTATACTGTTATGTTACGTTCCCCTTCCCCTTGGAAAACTTAAAAGCCTCTGAGGGGAGAGTGAAGAATGTCTTCATAACCGCAGTGGATTTTAGAGCCGTGCAGAGGAAGCATAATCAAACCGAGGTGGCTCAGAAAGCCACTGAGAGGTGAGAGCAGTGCCCTTAGTCTGACAACCAAAAGTAGTGTCATTCAAAACACTCACTATGTTATGGTTAAGAAAACTTGAAAGCATAGCCAATGTGTTGTGTTTATCATGCACTATACAGAGGTCACAGGGAAAACACGGAGCCTCAGACCGGTCTCAAACAAGAAGGGAAGCAGGGAGGAAAAATGTTGGAGGATGGCAGAAGCAATTAGCTTCCTCAGGCTACATGGAGTTCAGGCGTTTTATATTACCAATTCATCCAGGCAGTGAATGAGGAACACCATTACTCCCTTTCAAATAAAGTTCACCCCTAGTGTCATTGACGCTCATAAAAGGCATGCATGACTCATTTACAATTAGAAAAATCTGACGGTTCCAAAATGGGACAGATTGTCTGCGTGTCCTGTGAACAGAGCCCAAGTCCCTGACACCAATTTATTAACTCCAGAAAACACTTAATACACCCAAAAGGCCAATGTTTCATATGGAGGGGTCCTCACCCTCCAAATGTCTGACCTCACATAATTATCCCACAACAAGGCAATAAAGGACATCTGCAATGATACAATGTGATTTTTGTAAAGCACAACATAAAGGGATACTGTGTCCACTAAGGGGCCTGTCATAGGGGGTTTTGGAAACTGAAAAAAAAAGAAAACATTAAAAGAAATACTGAGATTCTCAAATTTAGTATGACTGTAACTAGATCTTCATTTGTTAGTTTCTCCCCCCATCATGTCACTTCCAACCTTCACACTACCCTGTCTCCCTCCTCCTG